>VMDO01021788.1:0-34726 GCA_007922755.1 Pedetes capensis | reverse complement strand
AGTTTTAAATAGGTATGTGTTACACTTATTCAGAGTACTTTTACTTGTTTTTTAAATTATCATTGACACATTCATGAGTAGCTAATATCACAAAACTTTAAAACTAGAAATATTTTAGAGATAATTCTCTCTTAAATAATTTATTCTACAGGTAAAGAAACTAAGAGAATATAAAATTCAAATCATTTAATTTTGTTAATTTTAATAGCATGTACAGAAACTAGAAAAAGATAGTCAGAATGAGCTTAACAATGATAATTACACATGACTGATTTTAGCATTCTACTTTACCAGAAAAAAGTAATCACAAGCATCTAGAAGGCATACTAACTTACCATCAATAAAATAATTCTAATATATTCTTGTGTCTAATATATTGAGTCCTGATATGTTGCTCTTCCATTGCATTTTCCATTGACATGTGGTTTGGATAGTAATTTTTTTAAATTGTAATTCTTAAAAGTCATAATCATACAAAGCATATTGATATCAGTATTATGCTTGTTACAAGTAGAAAAGCTAACTGGAACATTTAGAAGCATTTAAAAATTCACCTTAACTAAACAAGATGCCTAAATGCTTCATTTTCTGAGCACTATAGTTAATTATACTTGAGTGCTAGAATACACTCACAGAAATAAGTCATATAAGAACCAGGAAGTAATTCTCATTCCTTTTGTGTTCTTTAAACTCCTTATTAGAATTCTGTATCTAATTTGTCTCCATTTTTGAAAAAGCATATTAAAAAGCCTAATGTTACTTCAGAAAAGGGCTACAGCAATTATGAAAAAAATAATTAGGAAGCAAAAGAGAATAGGAAGAGATAATTTAATATAAATATACATGTGTCAATAATTAAGAAAGAGCATATCAATCTAAATTAAAGTTAGCAAGGATTATATTACATGATGAATTTTTCCACTGTAGGCTCAATTTACCAAAAACCTTTACAAAAATTAGTGTCCTTCAGGAAACTTAAATATCTTATGGTTATCTCTCTGAGATTGTTCCTGATAGGGAAAGTTTATAAGACATAGAAACTATGTTATGTAAATCTCAGTGAAACAACTATACACAATAGTAAAAAGTAGAATATTCCAGCCACACATCGTGGCACACGTCTGTAATCCCACTACCTGTGAAACAGAGGCAGGAAGATTGAGAGTTTGAGGCCAGCCTAGGTTATATAGCAAGACCCTATCTAAAAAGGCAAAAACAAAAACAAAAATGAATATTCCCTTTTCTTGAACATTTAGATTGAGAATATTTTCAACAATTGGGGAAAAATGCTTAAGATGTTCATATTAATTTAATCATTAATTGAAAAGATAACTCAGAATCCTACAGTTTCTCCAGATTTACCTCTATGTACATTAGATAGCATTGTACTGAAAATATAAAAAGATTCAGATATGGAGCTAGTCATCTGTGATCCTATGCTTATCCTCTGACGTTGATTTTTAGGGTTAATCTTTCATATTTGGTTTTTAAATCCCTTTTTTTGAAACTATGAATAAAATGTGCAAAGAAAAATGTAGTTTAAAATATAGAGTTCAGAATGAATTTTTTAGCAGGAAGAAGATAAAGAGAACAAAAGTGTAGAATGTGAAACATGAAGTAAATTGATAGATTTTTGGAATGAAATTTTGTTTCACTTGTACATGTTAAAACAGACCCTGTATTAATATTTTCATGTGCCATCATTATTACATATATAGCATATTAAAGGATGACAGTTTTAACCATTGTTAAATTATTTAACAGGGACTAAGTAGTAGGAATAGTTTACCAACTTCGCAGCTGAAGAGGAGCTCAGGAACTTCAGGATTGCTACCTGTTGAGCAATCTTCGAGGTGGGAACGCAGTAATGGCAAAAGGTCTCACCAAGAATTTGGCATTTCAAGGTAACATTCCCAGAGCCTTTTAAAGAAACCTAAAGCATCCACTTTATTTGTGTGAATAAAGTTTGAAATGGTTCTAAAAGCACAAAATAATGGTTGAGGTATTTTAGGTATAGGACAACATAGGTAGTAATAATAAGTATGATCAAGAAACTGGTTCTTAAAAAGCAGCTAACATGCCTTCTCTCAAAACTTATGTAGGTTGGGTACAAAGCATGCTAGAGATTTAAGAAAATGTCAATGAGGTGGTTTATGGAAACTATGATCAATTTAGGACAGGGTACTGGGATAGCTAGTAAATTGGTGGAGGTGACTGTTGCAGAGGCAGTCACCAATCCAATGTATAGTATGCAAAGTTATGTCCACAGAATTACTGAAGTATGTGAGGAAGAACATGTTCTCAGGGATCATCACAGTTGTTAGTTCATGGTAGCAAGATTCTTTCAAACTTTGTTCCTACTGGAGGGTAATATATTCTAAAATCTGTTGAGCATTTTCTTGAAACTAAACATTGCTGTTGTTGTTGTCCCCAACATAAATGGATGAATAATATAACTAAATGAGACTGGAAAATGGAAGACCTAAAACCTGAATGTAAATATTTTCTCTGATAACAAAAGATCCAATACTTTGTCTTGTGGAAGCCAGGGAAGATACTAATTTCTTGTGTGGGTTAAAACTTCTCTTTAGTCAGCTACCTATGTTAATAGAATTGGAATTAATATAAATTCCATGGTAAACCACTGTTATTACTGGGCATGTGCTTTGTTTAGTTCAAGCTGTATAGTTTCACATTTAAAACAGTTGTTGTTGTTAGGTGCCGTCGAGTCGGTATCTGACTCATAGCGACCCTGAGTACAACAGGCGAAACACTATTGTCAGTGCTTCTTTGCTGTTCATAGGGTTTTCAATGGCAGATTGATTTTTGGGAGGGGGTTGCCAGGTCCTTCTCCCAAGCCTACAGCTTCTGGCGTTCCCAGGAGGTCTCCCATCCAGGTACTAACCAGGCCCGACCCTGCTTAGCTTCCAAGATCTGACAGGATCGGATGCCACAGGGCTACAGTTGCAGGCTTTAAAACAGTAGATGGCAGTATTTGAACATGGCTATCCGTTGCCTGCAGCCTTACCACTGTGGCCTCCAAATTCCCTCAATCTCGGAAGCTAAGCAGGGTTAGGCCTGGTTAGTACTTGGATGGGAGATTTCCTGGGAATACTGGGTGCTGTAGGATAGGAGAAGGACCTGGCAGACAAAACAAACAACCCTGAAAACAATCAACCAAACAACCAAACAATCAGCCTTGCAAACCTTACGAGTAGCAGAGAAGCACTGACAATAGTGCTAGACATGGCAGTGTTGGGTAGTGTTTCGTTCTGTTGTACATATCATTGGTTCACTATGAGTCTGACCTGACTAATGGCACTTAACAACGACAATAACAATTTATCTGTTGTATGCAACCATACCTCCCTGGTATCTGATCTTCAGATCACAGGAGCTAAGCAGGGTCAAGCCTGGTTAGTCCTTGGATGGGAGACCACCTGGGAATACTGGGTGCTGTAGGCTTGGAAGAAAGACCCAGCAGCCCACTCAACTCCCAAAGCAATCACCCATCGAAAACCCCATGAATAGCAGAAAAGCACTGAAAATAGTGTCTCTCATGGCACAGTGTTGGTAGTGTTTCTTTCTGTTGTACACTAGGTTGCTATGAGTTGGAACCCACTTGAGGGCACCTAACAACAACAACAACATTCATCTGTTAAAATTTATGTTAAGATTTATGTATGAAATATAATCAGATAATTATAATTTTACAGATTCTTTTGTGATCTGTTAGAGTTGTAATACATCCAAGTCCATAAACTCCTTTATTATAAAAGAAAAATTGAATGATCTCTAAAACAGGAGTGGATTGAAACATGAAGAACATAGTACATGAAAATGAGAATTAGTCAAAATCTTGTCTAGAGCCTAAACATGATAGCCTTTTTTTTTTTTTTTTTTTTTTGTGGTACTGGGGGTTGAACCCAGGGCCTCGCACTTGCATGCTCTGCAAGTGCTGGACCACTGAGCTGCCTCCTCAGCCCATTTTTTTACTTTTTGAGACAGGGTCTCGCTAAATTACCCAGACTGCCTCTGGTCTTGAACTTGCAATCCTCCTTCCTCCGCCTCCTGAGCCGCTAGGATTATAGGTATAGGCGTGTGCCACCACGCCCAGCCATGATAGCCTTTTTAAAAAAGATTCAAATATGGTATGAGGAAATGGAAAACGAGATATGGGGAAGTAAACTGAAAATATATTTCCTAGCCATGAGAAGCATTATCTTAAGAATATTGTAGCATTTAAAAAGGATGAAAACGATTTTTAACAATCTTCTATACTGTTGTAACAGTGATGTATTTGCAGTTAAGGAAACCTTTGATACATTGAGTTAAGGTCATTTTTATCCTACTGCCTCAGATGATTGATATTAAAATAGGAAAATGGTGCAGAGAAAACTAATCTTTAACTCTGAGAAATATTCATATAAGCTAAGTGTAGGCACATTTTATATATTACTTAATTCATTAAAACAAAATCATATGCTTCATAAAAGACTTAGAAATTAAAGAACAAAGTCATTGGTGGTATCATATATGTCTACTTTAGGATTACAGGCTAAATGCAATTTTTCTAGTGTGCAGAAGCTGAAACCTTTGGTAATAAATTTCTAAGTGTACTTTGAACACTGATGGGGATATGTATAGGAATATATGAAGCATTTACAACCACCATTCTTTTTCAACTTCAATTCTCTAGCTGTGCAATAGAAATCTGTGCAATGATGGCAATGTTTTATGTTTGTGCTGTCCAACATGGTGGTCCTCAGTTAGATATAATTATAGATCATTTAAAATGTAGGAATTGATTTTAAATTTCATTAAATTTTGATTAACTTAATTCAGATATAAAGAGCTATATATGACATGCAACACTGTGGACATACAACATTAGCATCTGTATTAGTACAGCTCTAGATCTTTTTTTTATTGGAAATTTTTAATGTACAACTTAATGTGTTTCATTCTGACATGCATTTCATTGTGATATTTCCATATATGCCTTTCATTGTACATTGCACAGATAACTTCCCCCTTACCCTCTTGTTCCCCTCCTCCCCCCTCTCCCATCTCCCCACCAATGACCTCTTTTTTACTTGCATGTATTTTTTTGGGAATATTTTTCTGTATACCCTTGCATTCCAATTATGATTTAAGTCCACACTTTTTTCTGAGTGATCTATCTTTTCACATTGTCAATAGTATTATATGTATAATCTAGCCCATTTGCATTATTACCGTCCTTTAGTATTGTTGGTATTATAATTATTTCCTGAACTATTAAAGTTGGGCTGTTTGCTTTGAGGTTGACTTCTCTCCCATTCCTTGTTCCTCCTTGTTCCTCCTCCCCCTCCTGTCTTCCCATCATCACTTCCTTTTGCTAGATCCCTCCCTCCTTCTTTCTGCTCCTTGAATTGTCTCTTCTCTGCTAAGTTTACATGAGCTTTTTCTTATGATCCAATTTCTGTATCGGGTATTTTCCTTCTTTTAAATTTGATTCAGCTCTCACATATGAGTGAGAACATGTGGTATTTCTCTTTTGGGGCTTGTATTCATTCACTTAAGATAATTTTCTCCAATTCCATCCATTTTGCTGCAAATGACATTATTTCATTTTTTTGATTGCTGAGTAGTTTTCCATTGTGTATATGTACCATAATTTTTTTATCCATTCTTCTGTTTACGGGCACTTGGTTGATTCCATGTCCTTGCTGTTGTTAAGAGTGCTGCATTGAATATGGAGATGCAGGTATCTCTGTGGCATGATGATCCCTTTGGGTATATTCCCAATAGTGTTATAGCTGGGTCATATGGTAGATCTAGTTTTAGTTTTCTAGGGTATCTCCATATTGATTTCCAAAGTGGTTGGACCAATTTACAGCTCCACCAGCAGTGTAAGAGGGTTCCCTTTTCTCCACAGCCTCGCCAGCATTTGTTATTGTTTTATAGATTTTTGCCATTCTTTTGGAGTAAGGTGGAATCTCAGCGTTGTTTTGATTTGCATTTCCCTAATGGCTAGGGATATTGAGCATTTTTTCATGTGTTTCATGGCTTTATGAACCTCTTCATTTGAGAAGTGTCTGTTCAGTTCCTTTGCCCATTTGTGTATTGGATTGTTTGTTTTCTTGGGTACTGCTTTCTTGAATTCTTTATAAAGTCTGGAAATTAGTCCTCTGTCCGATGTGTAGGATGTGAAGATTTTTTCCCCATTCAGTGGGGATTTTCTTGACTCTGTTGATTGTTTCCTTTAATACAGCTCTAGATCTTTAATGCATAGTAATACTTTTGTTCAGGAACCTTTAGGCTTTAGCAACACAAATCTAATCAACTTGTGACTCTGGGTTCATCTTCATTTTATTAGAGCACTCCAGAACTGAGACACTGATTTGAACTCAGTTTTAGATTTTTAAGCCACATTTCTATTTCTTCTGTTCCTTTATCATTTTGCCTATACTTTTTCATGCTTTCAAGTACAACTTACTTGGGCTATTGAATTAACCCCTCAATTGGACTTCTAATTTCTAGTGTTCTTCACCACCTGAGCCATCTTCCAACGGTTACTAGAAATCTCCCTTAAACAAAACTTTGACTATATAGTTTTTCTAGTCATTAAGTTTTTAAACCCATTACCAATACCTATAGAATAATGCCTAAAGTCTTAGTCTGAAACTTGAAATCCTATTGTTACCTCACAAAAAAAAAATACATCTTTCCTTGGAAAAGTTAAATGAACCAACAGAGATGGGCAGCCTTCCATCGAATGAGAGTAGCATGAGGTCCTGAGATTGATCCTCAGCACTAAGCAAAACAAAATGAAAAAAAAAATAATAATAAATAAAAGAGCCTTGTTGATTCAATGAATGAGAATAGAAAAGTAATTTGGAAACCTCAGTAAGTGAAAATAAGAGGCATGTAACTTGTTTAGACTCTTGAAGTTTTCTAATTATTTTGTTCTAAGTTTAACTCACTTGCAGCTACACCACTCTGGCATCTGATCCTGTTAGGTCTTGGAAGATAAGCAGGGCTGGGTCTGGGTAGTACTTGGATGGGAGACTGCCTGGGAACACCAGGTGATGAAGGCTTGGGAGAAGGACCTGGCAACCCACTACATTGCCAAAAAACAATCAGTCATTGAAAACCTTGTGAATAGCAGAGAATCAGTAGTACATAGGATCGCTATGCATCGCACCTGACTCAATGGCATCTAACAACATCAAGTTTAACTCAATTTGAAAATTAAGTTGAACTATATTTCAAAATAATTGAACTATAAGCAAATTGTATCACCTCTTAAGAATAGCACCTTGACTTCCTCTTCCCTTGTTCCTTGTTCCAAGGAAAAATTATTTGTTCTACCTCTGAATGTCCATAACTCCTTTTCTTTATCTATATTATGGCACTTTCACTTTCTTCCCTGTATTAGCCATTAGTACTCCTCTGAGGCCTGTTTAATTACTGTGAAGAGTTGGGATTGCATTAACATGGATCTTTGAAGATAAATACATAGACCTAAAAGGAACTCACAGATAAGGGAGGGAAAAGAATCTATAAGTAGTGAAATTACAATATATGAAAATACTATAATAGAGACATGAACAGAGACCTTTGAGGTCATAGAAAACTAGCTCTTACTTCAGCAAATGGAGTATAAAAGTAAAGAAAAGAAAGATGGAAGGAACTTGGGAAGAGTTTACTGATACTAATAAAAGTTGAATGAACCTAGATAGAGAATATAGATTTGTCCTTAGGCCTAAGGCAGAATGCCCACGTTATGAGTTGACTAATAGAAGAAAATAGGCCAATGAATATCTGGACAAAGAAAGGTAATGATGATGTGTTTCATATACTTATGGCATTGGGCCAGAATCTTTTGTGTATGTTATTACTTCATTTGCTTTGTAATAGATATAATCAATTATATCTTATTTATCATATTAGCATACTATGGTGCCAGTCTATATTTAACTTCTTTGTTAAAGCCCTTGGGAAATGACTTGGGTTAATGTTAGTCAATATCTGTGAGGAAGGGGAACTGAAAATGATGAAAAATTATACTTTTGCCCTGTGGTTTTCAGTGAGCCCCTGGATCAACAACTTGCATCATCTAAGAATTTGTAATTTCTAAGAAAAGTAATTTCTCAAGCCCTACCCCATACCCATTGAATCAGAAACCCTGGGGAGGGAATTATAGTCTGTGCTTTAACAATTCTTCCAGGTGAAAATAATAACCTGCTTTAGGCTAGGGATCTGCAAACTATACCCAATCTACTCTATAACCTATTTTTATGAGTAAGATTTTATGGAAACAAAGCCAAACCAGTTTGTTTATCTTGGATACTTTTGTTCTACTGTGGCAGAGTTGAGTAGTTGCAACAGAGATGTTATGGCCTGCAAGTCAAAAGTATTTAACATCTTGTCCTTTAACAGAAAAAGTTTGGGGCTCCTGCTTTAGGCCTTAGGCACTATATAGAGGTCTAAAGTCTGAATACATAAGCAGATATTTGCTAATTGAATTGAAGACTATAAAGAAAAAAGAGGAATTTTTATGGTTTGAAATTTCTTAACTTGTTATCTTTCCTTTTTAGTCAAGGATACTATTTAAATGGACCTTTTAGTTCAAACCTCCTGACAGTGCCAAAGCAAAGGTCTTCATCTGTGTCAGTGAGTCACCACATAGGTCTGAGAAGAGCTGGTAAGAAATAATATATTCATATATTCTCTCCCTCCCTCTCTCTCTCTCTCTGTCTCTCTCCTTCCCTCTGTCCCTCCCTCTCTCTCTCCCCCGACCTGCAAGAGTCAAGTTCTTTATATGTTGCCCAGCTTGGCCTTGAACTTCTAAGTTCAAAGGATCATTTTGCCGCAGTCTCTCAAGTAACTGGGACTATAGGTGCAGACCCCTTTGCCTGGTCAAGAAATAATTCTCTATGATTTAAATATTAAAGTTCTCAAAGTATATCTTAGTGTAAATTTCTTTTATTTCACATTCATATCTAATTTTGAGTACTACATAATGTGTTGTAACAAAACTAAGACATTTGAGTTGGTTAATAGTTGATAACATGCATCCATATCACTGTGGCATCCAATCCCATCAGATCTCAGAAGCTAAGCAGGGTTGGACCTGTGTAGTGCTTGGATGAGAGACCACCTGGGAATACCAGGTGATGTATGCTCAGGAGAAAGAACAGGAAACCCACTCCCAAAAAACAATCAGCCATTGAAAATACTATGAATAGCAGAGAAGCACTAACAATATTGTTTTGCTTGTTGTACATAGGGTTGCTGAGTCAGACACCAACTCAGTGGCACCTAACAACAACAACAACAACTGGTTGATCATTTACTAATACATTCAATAAACACACTTTGACATCTGCTATGTACTAAGCATTTTGTTAGGCAATAAGAATTCAGAGACAAAATCTAGAATGATTTTACTAATTTAAATAATTGCAAATCCAAGGGAAAAATCTTGAGGAAAGGGTTTCTTTTGTGGACTGGTATTTGTGGAGAAAAAGTCTTAGTATGAGTAGAGAAAATCCTGACAATTATCCTCACAAATCATTCTAATAGGAATTTTTAAAAGTTAATGATTAGAGGATATGCCATCACTTCTTAGCTAAAAAAGTTTTACAAATATAGTAATAGCAGAGAATACTGATATTCTCAGATGTAGTAGGATATGCAATATCAAAATTTTTTATCCACAATAAAATATAAGATTTGAAGCAGTAAAATGTTTTTAATAATAAAGAGAAAAAGGCACTAAAGATCTATTTATGATACTGATGTCCAATTTAACAATCTTTAAAAATAAAAGTGATATTTTAAAGGAAATAGATGGAAAAATAGGCAAGATGGATACTTTGAAGAAAACTTGAACACAGAAAGAAATGATGGACTGTTTAGAATTGAGAAATGCATTCGATTAAATGTTTAAGTGGATGTTTTGAGAGTAGATTGGATACAGCAGAAAATAAAACTAGTGAATCTGAAGATGAAGCACAGAGAGGACAAAAATTCATAAATAACAGAACAAAGTGTAAGAGACATATAGGACACATCCAAAAATTCTAATGGGAGTAAAGTTGTAAAAGAAAGGAGAGACACAATAGGTCAGAATAATTTTCCAAAACTAACAAAAGAAAACAGTCGATTCTTAAAGTTCAGTGAACCCCATGCAGGCTAAATACAGAGAAAATCACAAGTATGTGAGTCAAATCCCTGAGTTATAGACATATAGAGAAAAATTTCAAAAGCAAACAGAAAAAGACAGCTTATTTTCCAAGGAACAATGACACTGACAGTGACTTTTCAACAGCAACACAGAGGCCAAAAACAATAGAATGGCATGTTTAAAATGTTGAAAGAACAAAAATTTCCAGTGTAGAGATCTTTTTCTAATGAAATAACTTTGAAAAATTTAAGTAATATAAAAACTTTTTTCAGTGTTCTCCACACACATGGGCATGATGGATATATTAATTAATTTGATTTTGATAACCATTTTACAGTGTATGTTATATATAAACCAAATCATTGGATTGCATATCTCCAATATATACAATTTAAATTTTTCTAGTTATGCCTCAGTAAACCTGAGGAAAGATCATCTTATTAAATCAGTTAAGAATCTAGAAAAATAAAACATTTTTGCCACATAAACAAAATCTGAAAGAATTTATTACTAGTAGACTTGAACCAGGGCTGGGGTTTAGCTCAGTTAGTAGAGTGCTGCTCTGCACTCTGAGGACCTGGGTTCAATCTTCAGCACTGCAAAAATGAGAGAAGGATGTGGCAATCCACTCCTGAAACAATCCAGAAACAATCAGCCATTGAAAACCCTATGAGGGTCGCTATGAGCCATACTAGACTTAATGGCACCTAACAAGAGCAACAGACTTGATCTAGTAAGACCTACCAAAGAACATTCCTTATGTAGTATTAAAATAATTCAGATTGAAGCATGGAACTGCAGGAACAAATGAAAAGCACTGTTTAGCCTAAGTAGGCGAGTGAGTATAAGGACCTATTAATGAGTAAAAACAACAATAATAATTTCCTTGTACCATTTTATATGTTGAAGTCCAGTGTGTATTAACAGTAGCATAAAGGGTAGGGAAAGAGTACATAGACTTACACTTGTTTTAAGGTACTGGCAATTATTGAAAAGTAGTAAAAAGTTTTAATTTAAAAAAGACTAACTATAGATACATATAATGTTCAGGTTATAAGAACAATAGAAAAAGGTATTGCTAAAAAACTAATATGGGAGATAAAACAGCATTATTTAAAAAAATTGAATAGTTGAAAAGAATCCAAGAAAAGAAAAACCAAAACAGAATGACTAAAAATAAATAGCAGGATATTATATTAAAAAGATCTAAATAAATAGATATCCCGTTTATGGATCAGAAGTCTTAAAATTGTTAAGATGGCAATAGATGGCAATCAAACATTGTTTTAGATCAACACAATTGTTTTCAGAATTTCGTCTGGCTTCTTTGTAGAAATTGACAGTCTGATCCTAAAATTTTTATGGAAATGAAAAGATCCCAGAATAGTTAAAGCAGTTTTTTAATAAAAAGGAGAAGAAATTGGAGGAGTCACACTTTCACATATTAAACTAACTACGTACCTGCAATAATCAAGAGAATGTGGTACTGGCATAAGTATACTCTGGTTCAGTGGAATAGAGTTCAGAGTTCAGAAATAGCATTTATACTCAATTGATTTGTAACAAGGATCCCAAAATAATTCAGTGGGGAAATGAATAGTGTTTTCATTTCAAATGGTGCTGGAGGTGGATATGCACATGCAAAAGAACAAATGTTGGAACTCCCTCTGAAAAATTAACTCAAAACGCATTACAGACTTAAATAAATTGTGAAGTTAAAAACCATAAAAAATAATGTGTGTTGGTGAGGGTTTGGAGAAAAGGATCTCTCTGTGCATTCTTGGGACTGCAAATTGGTATAGCCATTATAGAAAACTTTGAAAGATTAAAACTGGAACTACCCTATGACCAAGCATTCCTTCTAGATACATACACAAAGGGAATAAAATCAGCACCCCATAGAGATGTATGTCCATTGCAGCATTATTCACAATAGCCAAAATATGGAAACAACCTGTCCATCAGTGAATGAATAGATAAACAAAATGTGGTATATACACAAAATGGAATACTATTTAACCTTAACAAAGAAGATGATCCTATCATTTGTGACAATATGGATGAATCTGGATGACATTATGCCAAGTAAACCAAACACAGAAAGAAAAATACTACATATTCTCACTTATATATGAAATCTATAAAAGAAAGTAGAACATATAGAAACAGATAATAGTGATTTATAAGCAGCAGGGGAAGGTGGAAATGGGAAAATATGTCAAAAGACACAAATTTGTAATTCTATTGGGTAAATAATTCTAGAAGCCTAATGTTCAGCTTGAGGACTATAATGAATAATATTGTATACTGTGAACATGATAAAAGAGTAGATTTTAGGTTCTCTTACCACACACAGGTAAATGTGAGATGATGGATATGTTGATTTGCTTTTCTGTAATAACCATTTCACTATGCAAGTGTATATAAAATGCATCGTGTTCTATACTTTATAATAAAAATAAATAATAATGGCATATAGTATGAAAAAGGTTTCCATTTTCTTCTTTCATTGGAAAGATGAACTAGGAGCCAAATAATTTAAAATGGATCTTTTGAGAGAGATTAAAATGACATAACTTATAGAAGAAAAAATGGGAGAAAATACTTGGGTTTTGACTAAATTGTTGTTAAAAATGACACCAAAAGCACAATCCATGAATGAAAAATATTGATAAATTGTAGTTCATCAAAATTAAGAACATTTTTTTTCAATAGATACTACTAAGAAAGTGAAAAGAATCCACAGAATGGGAGAAAATGTTGGTAGATCATATTTTTGACAACCAATTTGTATATAAAATGGAATTGTATATAAAGAAGTATTATATCTCAGTATTAAAAATAAATCAGTCACATAATGGATAAAAGGTCAGAATAGAAACTTCCCAAAGAAAATATATAAATGGTCTATAACATGTTATATTAGCTTGTACATCATTGTTACTAAAATACCTGATAGAATAACTTAATGAGGAAGGATAGGGTTTTTTTGTTTGTTTGTTTTTGGGCTGTGATTCAGAGAATTTCAGTTAACAGTGGCAGGGAGGCATAGTGGCAGTGGCTGTGGTGGCGGACCTTCTTTACATTATGCAACAGGAGGCAGAGAGGTTGGCTGGAAATAGGGCCTCGTGTGAAGCCTCCAAAGCAAGGATTCAGACCTGTAAAAATTGGATCCAGGTTTAGATGTGGCTCAATATGCCCAAACTTGCCTGTTCTGCACCTTTAAAACCCACAGCTTTTCTGGCCAGACTGAAAATTCTCAAATCTTTTTGCTTTACTTTATGCTCCTTTATTTCCTCACAAATCTGACCAGAAGCAGCCAGCAGTAATTGTGCCACAGCCTAACAGCTGTACTGAACTCTCATCAGAACCACCTCTCAAAGCTCTGCTTACAGAATTCTAAGTCATCTTGAGCCTACATTTCCAAACTCATCCAGATCACAAACAAGTTTGAATGGCCTGAGAACTGCATGGTCAGATGTTTGCACAGCAACAAGCCTAGTCTCTGGTACTAATTTTCTGTGTTAGTTAGCTTGTCTATTGCTGTTACTAAAATACTTGACAGAATAACTTAAGGAGGAAGGATCAGTTTATTTGGCTGAGAGGATTTTAGTCCATAGCGGTGGGAGGCATAGCAGCATGGGCTGTGGTGGAGGACCTTCTTCACATCATAGCAGCAGAAAGCAGACAGCTGGTCAGAACTAAGGGTCTGGATAAAACTTCCAAAGGTCTGCCCTCAATGATCTACTTCCTTCAGAGAGGTCTCACTTCCCAAAGTTCCACAGCCTCCCAAAACAGCACTACCTGCTGGGGACCAAGTGTTCTAATGAGTCTTGAGAACCATTTAATATTCATACCATAATACATTTGAAAAAATGCTAAGCATCATTAGTTATTAAGAAAATGCAAGTTAAAACCACAATGAACTACTACTTCATACTCACTGTTGTTGTTAGGTGCTGTCCACTTGGTGTCCCGACTCATAGCGACCTTATGTACAACAGGTGAAACAGTATTGTCAGTGCTCCTCTGCTATTCATAGACTTTTCAATGGTGGATTGATTTTTGGGAGTGGGTTGCCAAGTCCTTCTCCCAAGCCTACAGTATCTGGTATTCCCAGGTGGTCTCCCATCCAAGTACTAACCAGGCCCAACCATGCTTAGCTTCCAAGATCTGACAGTATCGGATGCCACAGTGCTAAGGCTGCAGGCTCATACCAACTAGGATATCATAATTGTAAAGATAGACAATAATAAGTTTTGGTATAATTTTTCAGAAGTTGGAACACTTGTGTATTCTTGGTTGAAAAATAAAATGCTGCAGCCACTTGGAACATAAAAGTTTGGCAGTTTGTCAAAATATTATAGTTACCATGTGACCCAGAGGTGCCACTGCTAGGTGTAAATGTTAAGAGAATTGAAAGCAAATGCCCACACAAAAAATTGTACTTAAATACTCACAGAAGATTATTCATGATAGACCAAACTAGAAACAACCTAAATGGCTATCCACTAATGAATAGAAAAACAAAATGTAGATTATCCATACAATGGTATACTATTTGCCACAGAAATAGAATGAAGACTTGCTACATGTTACAACATGAGTAAACCTTGAAAACATTATGCTATGTGAAATAAGCCAGTCTTAAAGGACTAAAAATTTTATGAATCCATTTATACAACATGTCCAGAATAGACATATTTATAGGGCCAGAAGTTATATTATTGGTTGCTATGATTTGAATGTTTGTGTATCCCCCAAAATCCATATGCTGAAGCCTAACCCTCAATGCAACTATATTAGGAGATAGGATTTTTAGGAAGTGACAAGGTCATGAGGGTACGGCTTTCATGAATGGGATTGGTGTCCTTACAAAAAAGGCCTCAAGGAGCTAGCTAGCCCCTTTTGCCATGTAAGGACATAGTCATATAGCACCATGTGTAAAGCAGAAACTGAGCCCTTACCAGATACTAAATCTGCTGGCACCTTGACCTTGGTCTTCCCAATAACTGTGAGCAATAAATTTCTGTTGTTTATAAAGTAGCTAGTCTATGGTATCTTTAGAGAGTGGTTGCTTGTGAGTGGGGGTAGGAGAGGCAGGAATGAAGAAAGACTGATAATGGGTATAGGGTTTCTTTTTGAGTTTATGAAAATATTCTGGAGTTAGATAATGGTGATAGTTTTATAACTGTGAATATACTAAAATTCGAATTATACAATTTAAAAAGGCAAAGTTTATGGTTTGTGAATATCTCTATAATGCTGTTCAAAAGTATATGGAACATTCTACCACAATAGTAGAATTAGATTAAAAACTATTGAAAGGGTGTAGATTAGGTTTGAGAATATATGATATGTCATTATGAAAGATTGTTCCCAATGCCTTCTTTTCCTACTGTTTTCTGTAGACCAAATGTTGGTGTCCTCATCAATTCATATGTTGAAACCTAAACTCCAGTGTAATAGATTTGGAGATGGTGTCTTTTGAAAGTGATTACATCATGACAGTGGAGGCTTCATAGTAGGATAAGTGCCTTATAAAGATGCCTGCAGTGAGGCGTGATGGCACATGCCTATAATCCCAGCAGCTCAAGAGGCTGAGGCAGGAAGATCACAAGTGCAGAGCCAAAGGTAGCCTGTGCAAGTTAGTGAGACCCAGTCTCAAAATTAAGTAAAAAAAAAAAAAATGGTCTGGAGGTATAACTCAGTGGTAGAGAGGCTGCCTAGCATGTACAAGTCCCTGGATTCAACCCCTTAGTACTGCCAAAAAACCCCAAAGCCCTAATGAGCTCCCCCAGGTCCTTCCAATATATGAGAACACAACAAGAAGATGGCTGCCTGTCAGCCAGAAAGCAGGCCACCACTAAACACCAAATCTGTTAGTACTTTAAGCTTAGATTTTCTAGCCACCAGAACTGTGAGAAATAAATTTCTATTGTTTATAAGCTTTCAGTCCATATTGTTGTTATTGTTAGTTGCCATCAAGTTGGGTCCGATTCATAGTGACCCTATGTGCAACAGAATGAAATACTCCCTGACTATGCCATGCCCGGCACTGTCAGTAATTTTCTGCTATTCATAGGGTTTTTAGTTGCAGAGTGTTTTGGGATTGTTTTCAAGAGTGGGCTGCCAGTCCTTTTCCCCATTTTGTGGTGCTTGGGATTGAACCCAGGGCCTTAGAGCACTTAGAGCAGTACTCTACTAGCCCCTTTAGTCTATATTTTTGTTGTTGTTGTTAGGTGCCGTCAAGTCAAGTCCAACTCATAGTGGCCCTCGTAGGGTTTTCAATGGCTGACTGTTTCAGCATTGCTTCAGGAGTGGATTGCCACATACTTCTGTTGTTTCTGCAGTGCTGGAGATTGAACCCAGGGCCTCAGAAAGCATAGAGTGGCACTCTACCAACTGAGCTAAACCCCAGCCCCCTAAGTTTATAGTATGATGTTATAGCAGCCCAAACAGACTAAGACACCTTTCTATTAACCTAACATAGACATAGTGACTTAAAACAATAGAAATTTTTTTGTCATATAGTTTTGGAAATCAGAATTCTGAAATTATACTCACTGGCTTTAAAGCAAGATATTAGCAGGGCTCTGTTCCTTTTAGAGGGTCTAGGGGAGATGCTATTTTCATTGTGTTTTCTAACTTCTAGAGGTCTTCCTGGAGTTTCCCTGTATTCTTTGGCTAATTGACCCCATTATTCCATCTTCAGTGCCAACAATGTCAGCTTGAGTCCTTGTGCTGCATCTTTCTGGTTCTTTTTCTTTTTCTTCCCTTTGCCATTTATAAGGACCCTTGTGATTACATTGGGCAAAACTTAGTAATCCAGAATGATCTCCCCATTTCAAGCTAGCTGATTAGCCCTTTGCCATGTAACCTAATGTATTCATAGGCTCTGTGGTATACATAGTATACAGCCATCTCTAGGGTCCATTATTCTGTGTATTAATCCCAGTCTTGCACAGACATTTCAGGGAAAAGAGAACATGAAAAGCACCAGGTTTGTTCTTATTTTTGTTTTTGAGGCCAGCATAACCCTAGTACCAAAACCTGACAAGGATATTACAAAAAATTTAAATTAGGAGTCAATGCCTTTTGTGAATGTAGATAAAAAAATCCTAAACAAAAATGATGCAAATAGAATTGACTAATATATTAAAATGATAGTGCATCATGACACTCTTAGGAAGTATTCCAGGATGTAATGTTTCACATTTAAAAATTCATGGTATTAATAGAATAAAGGAAAATAATTATATGGTTAACTTAAAAGATGCAAAGGAGGCATTTGCTGTATATTCATTTGATAAACTTAGTAATCATGCATAATCTAAAATTGTAAGCAAAATATAAAAGGAACATCTTTAATCTGCTAAACAGTACCTACTAAAACTACATTGCAAACATACAATGATGAAATGTTGAACATTTTCTTCCTGGCTTTGGAGACAAGATAAAGATGTCCAATACTTGTATCCAACATTGTTCTAGAGTTCCTAGACGATGAGTTAAGATGAGGAAATAAAAGGAATAAATAATTTTCAGGTGTTTTTGTATATATTGTTGTTACGTGCCATCGAGTGGGTATCCGACTCATAGCGACCCTTTGTACAACAGGGGAAACACTATTGTCAGTGCTTCTCTGCTATTCATAGGGTTTTCAATGGCAGTTTGATTTTTTTGGGGGACGGGGTTGCCAGGTCCTTCTCCCAAGCCTACAGCTTCTGGTGTTCCCAGGCGGTCTCCCATCCAGGTACTAATCAGGCCTGACCCTGCTTAGCTTCCGAGATCTGACGGGATTGGATGACACAGGGCTACTGCTGCAGGCTTTTGTATATATAGGAAATACAAATAAAACTAAAAATATAGTAGAATAATTAATAAGTAAAATGTGCAAGCCTGATGTCTAAAAATTGTTTCAATCTGTAGTATTAGGAAATTCTAAAACACCATTTACCACTGCATCAAAAGCCATCAGTTACCTAGAGATAGATCTGAGGAAAAGTGTGTATTACTGCTATACTTAATGACTTTAGAGTGAGGGAAGTTTTCCTTACCAAACACAAAACTACTCATTATATGAGATTATAGGATAAATTTGACTGTATAAAAATTAGTAACTTTTCTTTACCAAAAAATCATATAAAAAGAATTGAAAAATATGACAGCTGAGAAAAAAGTGGAATTCAGCTATATAAATAACTATAAGTCAATAGAGGAATTATAGACAACTATATTAATTTTTGGGCTGGGATTTAGCTCAGTTGGTAGAACGCTGCACTGCAGTCTCTGACGTCCGGAGTTCAATTCCCAGCACGGCAAAAATGGGAGAAGGACCTGGCAATCCACTCCTAAGGCAATCCCAAAACAGTCCGCCATTGAAAACCCTATGAGGGTGGCTATGAGTCGGATACCGACTCGATGGCACCTAACAACAACAACAACACATTAATTTTCTGTTTCTGTGTATCAAATTACTAAAAATGTAGCAGTTTCATGTATCAGGAGGCTTCACAGTTGAGTTCTAGTCGTATGGTGTCTTATGGTGTCATAAACCTGTAAACAATGTGTGGGTTTGATGCACTTGACCTGATGGATCAAGTGGGAATGAATCAGCTTCCAAGCTTACTCAGATTGTTATCAGAATTCATTTCCTTTGGTTGTGGGTTCTCAATGGCTCTACCCTCTTCATGACTATTTGCCAGAAACCACCTTCAGCTCTTAGAGTCTGCCCACAGTTCTTTGTCACATGATCTTTATTGGTTTGGCTGATTAGTTCATGGAGCCAGCCATCAGGAGAATCTCTAGAGTGAGTCTGCTTGCAAGATGGAGTTCGTAATAACCTAATGTAATCATGAGACTAATATCCTGTCATCCTTCATTGGATAAGAAGCAGGTCATAAGTCTTACTCACACTCAAAGTCAGGGGATTATGCAAAGACCAAACAGCAGGGATCAATAAGATTAGGTTAGAATCTATCACAACAATCCAATAGAAAAATGAGCAAAAGACTTGAATGAGTACTTGAGAAGAGAGACTGCAATGATGTATACACATAAAATGTGCTTAAATTAATTAGCAATCAGAAAATTAAAAAGTGAAAGCACAATGCCCTTCTACTTACCATCACATTGACAAAAGATCAAGAATGTACATATTAATATTATATTCATATATAGGAAGAATACATACAGACGTTCGGTTGTTAGGTGCTGTCGAGTCAGGTCCGACTCATAGTGACCCTCCATACAACAGGTGAAACACTATTGTCAGTGCTGCTTGCTATTCATAGGTTTTTCAATAGCAGATTGATTTTTGGGAGTGGGTTGGCAGGTCCTTCTCCCAAGCCTACAGCACATGGTGTTCCCCGGTGATCTTCCATCCAAGTACTGACCGGGCCGGACCCTGCTTAGCTTCCGAGAGCTGATGAGATTGGATGTCACAGTGCTACAGTTGCAGGCTAGATATAGATAGATGCAAAGAAAGACAGGGAATTGGCTTTCCCAGTTATGAGGCCAGCAAAGCTAAAATTTTCAGGATAGGCCAAAAGCCTGCAAATTCCAGCTGGAGCTCATGTTGCAGTCTTGAATCTGAAGGCTGCACAGAGGAAAAATTTCTTCCCCTTTGGGAGACCTTAGTCTTTTCTCTTAAGGCCTTCAACCAATTGGATGAAGCCAGCCCTTCTCATGGAAGTTAGTCTGCTTTACTCAAAATCTACTAATTTAATGTTAATTGTATCTAAAAAATATATTCACAGCAATATCTAAAATAGGGTTTGACCAAATAACCAGGCACCATAATTAGCCAAATTGATATCACATACATCTGTAAGTGCTTATCGTATGCCTGCAAACATTCTTGATCCTTACTGTTATTTGCTTTCCTCTCTGAATCATGGGCTGGGGCTTTGGCTCAGTTGGTAGAGCACAGCTTCCTTCTGCCCAAGGAGTGGGGTTCGATCCCAAGCAAGGCAAGTGTGGGAGAATGGCCAGGCAGCCTGTCAGGTTCTTCCTGGGGTTTCTCTCTCTCTGCGTTGTGGATGGAAGCAAGAGGTGGGTGCTCCAATGCTGCACCAGCTGGCGAGGCTGTGGCCAGAAAACAGAGCATCACGAACAGGATAGAAGGGTGGGGTTTATTCACAAAGGAGGGGAAAGGAATGGAGGGTTAGAGAGAGGGGAAAGGGAAGTTGGAGAAGGGAAGCACTCAGCTGCTGGGGCAGAGGCTCCAGGGTGTCATTGCTCTTCCAGCTGGCAGGTTTTGCCACTTCGGGGGCCCTGAGTCTTGCTTTGGGAAGCTGTTGGTCTGTGTAGGATATCCAGTGTTGTAGAGGTCAGGGTCTAATAGAGGTGGCAGGTGGGTTGATGTATGATAAAGGGAGGTTGGAGGAAGGCTGAAGGCTAGGCTAGGCAGACGAGTAAATGGGCCTTGGGCTCTTAAGGAACTCCAAGTACCCAGTGAGCTTATCTTGGATGGTGTTCAGAATGGCTGCTGAACTCTGAGCTCCAGAGTTTATATGGCCTGATAGCCAGCCAATCAGGGGAACAGGGTTGGATTAGAAATGACCATTCAGGCACCAGGGGGCTTTAGATGCTACCATACCTTGGGTGCCATTTTGGCCCACTTGATAGGAGTGGGGAAGAGTGAGATGCCTGTGTGTATAGCAAAGGCGACCAGTTGCTATCTTGCTCCATAGGATTCCAAGTGGGCTAGATGAACTCCTGGGACTGGCCATGTTTGGGATACTTTCTATCCCCCAGGAAATCCCAACAGCAGCCCAGTACACAGTGCCCGTCAGCCTCATTCAATATAGCCTGCAGCCATAGCACTGTGGCATCTGATCCCATCAGATCTTGGAAGCTAAGCAGGGACAGGCCTGGTTAGTACTTGGATGGGAGACTGCCTGGGAACACCAGATACTGTAGGCTTGGGAGAAGGACCTGCCAACCTGCTCCCAAAAATCAATCTACCATTGAATACTATATGAATAGCAGAGAAGCACTGACAAAGTGTTTCACCTGTTGTACGTAGGGTCGCCATGAGTCGGATGCCAACTCAATGGCACCTAACAACAACTCTTTATCACACTTTACTTGGATCTTTATTTCCATCTGAAGTTTTAAATCTGCTTACCTCTGTCTGGCCTGCAGCTGTACCACTGTGGCATCAGATCTCAGAAGCTAAGCAGGGTTGGGCCTGGTTAGTGCTTGGATGGGATTGAATTGGAGACACCAGGTGCTGTAGGCTTGGGAGAAGGACCCAGCAACCCACTCCTCAAAAACACTCAGCCATTGAAAACCCTACAAATAGCAAAGAAGCACTAACAATAGTGTTTTGCCTGTTGTACCTAGGGTTGGTGTGAGTCAGATTCTGACTCCATGGCACCTAACAACAACAACAACAACACTATATTTAAGGTTTACAGAATTGCAGGGATGGTATCTTTTTTGCCTTTGTGAAAGTCACCACATTTTCAGCATATATTAGGCTCCCAAATATTTGTTGAATGAATGAGCTGGAAATGTTTGGATATATTTGTAAAGGAATCTACCAGTGTGTTAGTATGTGATTTTATCATAATCTCAAATTGCTTAATTTTGTTAAGAATTTTAGTTCTTTAATAAAGTTGATTTTTTTTTTTCGTACTGGGGAGTTGAACTCCAGGCCTCATGCATGCTTTTTGCAAGTGCTCAACCACTGAGCCACAACCCCAGCCCATTTTTTACTTTGTATTTTTGAGACAGGGTGTCACTAAGACTGCCTTTGGCCTTGAGTTCATCTGACTGCCTCCCGAGTTGCTGGGATTAAAGGTGTGCACCACTGCACCTAGCTAAGTTGAATGTAATTAAATGGCGAAAAACAATAAAAGTTAGTAGAGATCCTTTGCTTATGTATATAATCAAGCTGGCGCCTTTTACAAAATGTGAGAGATAAAGACCAATATGAATTAGGAAAAATGTTGCCATATATTATATCCACTTCAGTCACATTTTCAATATTTACCTATCATGTGTTTTTTTGCCAAGGCTATTTACACAAGTCATTGATGATGACAAATATGACAACTATTGCTTAAATTCTTAGGCTGTCTTGAAGTCCCCTAGAGAAATTTATTTTATCATTCAATTGCAAATACTTTGTTTTCCTTAAAGATGGAAAATGTTCTTTATAAAAACACAAACATATACAATGAATACATCTACATATATATTTATTTATATATCTCTTCTAATTTTTTAAGGTGTTTTACCCAGCCTGAGTCCTGTGAATTCTCTCAGCCATGGACCAGTATCTCCTGGCTCTCTAGCTAATCGATCACCCATAGAATTTCCTGATACTGCCGATTTTCTTACTAAGCCAAGTATTATTTTACATAGATCTCCGGGCAATGTACCCAATACACCAGACTTTTATCAGTACCTTAGAAATTCTGATAGCAATCTATGTAACAGGTAAGTTTCCTGTTTATTATTTGTTTCAAATATAGGTTATTTTAATAAATAATTAACTCTTCAAATTCAAATTATAACTGGTTGATGGATTAAGACTATACCCTCTTCTTGTTTATTTAGTAATTTTTATTCTAAATAACACTTCTCATTTCAGTGCTATTACTAATTTTTTTAATTAAATGGTCTTCATTGCAGGTGAGATATTATATACTATTTATCATATCAGTAAGCAGAATTATTTTAACATGTACTACTTTAGTGTCTATTCATAGTACTCAGTTGATAAGGTGTTAACAGTCATTTCTGCTTGATAGGAATATAAATTTACCTCAGATCCCAATATTGACTTTCAAAAATATGTTATTTCCTTCGAGGACTCACAGATGCTTCCTTGGATAAGCCATTTTATGTTTATGGAGAGACTGGTATATTAGGATGTGTTGCAATTGGGAACTTGATTAAAAATAAAGCAGATTTTCTAATTATATATATTTATGTATTTATACAATATTACTAAATATATAAAATGTTTCATATATTTAAAAGTTATAATATATTCATTTACATATTCACTTATATTTATTTATCTATTTAATTCTATAAGCTGTGGACATCAAATACTAAAATATGTTTCAACATGTGAATCGGATGGTATAGACAACCACGATAGAAAGTCAGGTGAGATTACACACATCATACATATTTGACCTTAAGAACAATTTCTTACAGTGTTCTTTTTTTTAATGGATAAATGAATGAATTCAACTTCCATGTATCCATCTTTATGTTTTTGGGTTGGTGTGATGCTGGGTCTCAAACTCAGGGAGTTGTGTAGGCTGAGTTACATTTTTAAGCTCCCTTTCATCCATCTTTAAAGTGAAGATTATAATGTTTTTACCTTCTTCACAGAGGAGTTATTGAGAACAAATTATAAATAATAGATGGGGAAAGTGTTTTGAAGTGCAAAAATGTATTGTATAGATGAGTGTAGTCTTTGGCTATGGCTAGTGTTTGGTAAATACTGAAATTATTCATGTTTAAACTTGTCTGTACAATCTAAGCTTGAAAGAGTTTGCATAAATGTTTTTATGGCATAGAGAGGAGTAGATAATTATATCATTCTGAAATATTTTATATCCTCAAACAAGAAATATTATTGATGAAGTTATAATTGTTTTATAACTAAAAATGGTTGAGCCAAACTACCAATAATAGTTAATTAGACCAACATTACCCAGAACATAGCTAGAAAAGCTAGACAAATTATGGTATGTATGTATGTATGTATGTATGTATGTATGTATGTATGTATTTATTTATTTGCAGCACTGGGGATGTTAAACCCAGGGCCTTGTGCATGCTAGGCAAGCACTCTACCACTAAGCTGCAGCCCAATCCCTTCTTTATTTTTAGACAGAGTCTCACCAAGTTGCACAGGCTCCCTCTGGCCTTGAACTTGTGATGCTCTTGCCTCAGTCTCCCAAGCAGCTGGGACTAGAGGTATGCCCTATGGTGCCCAGGTGACAAATTATTTAAAAAAAAAAAATTTGAAGCCATTAAAGGAATAGTGAGC
This sequence comes from Pedetes capensis, assembly GCA_007922755.1. Taxonomy (NCBI): domain Eukaryota; kingdom Metazoa; phylum Chordata; class Mammalia; order Rodentia; family Pedetidae; genus Pedetes; species Pedetes capensis. Next base: position 10,523 of record VMDO01021788.1, on the reverse strand, counting down.
TCTTAAGACTTATGAGTATAGATCTGGAGGAGGATAGACATTCAAGAAAGCAAGCTCAGTGTTTGGGGCTACCAAAAGGGTGTCTGCCAATTCCAGAGGTGGCAATGAGTGATAGAATGAGCCATCCTTTTAGGCAGCTTCATAAGACTAAGGAGACAGAGACTGAAGTTAAAGGCTTGCAGTGGGTAAGCATAGTTTGGTAAACTCTGAAGTCCTGCACTTTAGGAAAAAAAGGTAAAAGAGAAACAGATACTTCTTCTCAGGGATTATAGGGTAATATCACTCCTTTCCTGTACTATAAAATTCAGCCTTTCAAAGTGTGTGATTCAATAGTTCCTTGTTTTTTACACCTAAAGTGTGTGATTCAATAGTTCCTTGTTTTTTACACCTAAAGTGTTGTTTTGCCTGCAGCTGTAGCCCTGTGGCATCCGATCCCGTCAGATCTTCGAAGCTAAGCAGGGTCGGGCCTGGTTAGTACCTGGATGGGAGACCGCCTGGGAACACCAGAAGCTGTAGGCTTGGGAGAAGGACCTGGCAACCCCCTCCCAAAAATCTATCTGCCATTGAAAACCCTATGAACAGCAGAGAAGCACTGACAATAGTGTTTCCCCTGTTGTACAGAGGGTCGCTATGAGTCGGATCCTGACTCGACGGCACCTAACAACAACAACAACAAAGTGTTGTTTAATGACAAACAAAAAATAATGATGACCAGTCCTTCACAAACTCTTTGAGGGGGTGGGAAAACTTCCTAGCTCATTCTATGAGACTGGTATTACCCTCACACATAATCACACAAAGTCATCAAAAGAAAACTACAGACCAGCATCTCTTATGTGTATGTTGTTGTTAGGTGTCTTCAAGTTGTGACATAAAAATTCTGAACAAAATCCTAGCAAGCTGAATTTAGCAATAAAAAAGGTCACATTGTGATCAAGTGGTATCCTGGGAATGCAAAGATGACTGGACATTCAGAAATCAATCAATTTAATATACCACAGTAATAATGTAAAAGAGGAAAAAACCCCACCTGGTAATCTCAGTAGAGACCAAAAATGCATTAGACAAAATTCAACGTGTGTGTGTGTGTGTGTGTGTGTGTGTGTGTGTGTGAGAGAGAGAGAGAGAGAGAGAGAGAGAGAGAGAAACAAGTAATAGCATACAAGGTGTGATCAAGAGATATGAGGAATGCTTAAATTAAAAATGTTTATTATAGTAAAAAGACACATTGCCAATAATCCCCTTCAAAATATTCCTCCTAGCTTCGAATACACTTATCTCATTGTTTTTGGCACCTTCTTTCTTTCTTATTTTTCCTTCGTTTTGTTTTCTTTGTTTCCGTGTGTGTGTGTGTGTGTGTGTGTGTGTGTGTGTGTGTGTGTGGGTGGGTGTGTGTGGTACACTCTACTACTGAGCTGCACCTCCAACCCCTTAAATTTTTTTTTTTTTTAGTTGAGACAGGGTCTTGCTAAATTATGCCTCTGGCCTTAATTTGTGATCCTCCTGTCTTCTGAGTTACTGGGATTACAAGAGTGTGCCACCACACCTAGCTATATTTCAGTTTTTTAATGATTTTTTTTGTTTTTAATTTTTTTAGGTAGTGTACAAATTAATGGGTTTCATTATGACATTTCCCTACATGTATGTTATTGTACATTGCTTATGTTCACCCTCCAATTACTCTCTCATGTCATCCCCTCACTGATCCCATTCTTCTCTATACATAGTCCCCATAGTCCCCTCTTTACTTGAATGTCTTATGTGTGTGTGTGTGTGTGTGTGTGTGTGTGTATTTAAATCTAGATTCTGCCTATGAGAGAAAATGTGATATTTCTTTTTTCTCTCTATTATCTTTTCTTACTTTCCCCTCCCCTTTCTTTAGTCCCCTTCCTGCTCCCAAATAGTCCCCTTTTACTTTCATGTATGTATTAAAATCTAATGTCCACATTTGAAAGAAAGTGTGATACTTGTCTTTCTGAGTCTAGCTTATTTCACTTAAAACAATGATCTCTAGTTCCAACCATGTTCCTGCAAATGACATAATATTGTTCTTCTTTATGCCTGAGTAAAATTTCATTGTATGTATATATCACATTTTCTTTATTCATTCATTTGTTGATGGATATCTAGGTTGACTACATATCTTGGCAATTGTGACTAGTGCTATACCAAACATGGATGAACAGGTATCTCTATGGTAGGTTGACTTAGATTCCTTTGGGTCCATACCCGGGAATGGCATTTTTTTCACTTTCTCAAGCAGTTCTGAAGTCCTCTTTCAAAGTGTCCTTAGTTGCACTGTTGTGGCTGCTCAGTGTCCTGAATTGATTCAAAACATTTACCTTTCGTTTTGGTCATTTTGACTTTGGGGGAGAGCCAGAAGTCACACAGTGCCAGATCTGGTGAATAAGGTAGATGAGGACCCACCTTCATGTTTTTATCTGACAGAAATTGCTGTACCAGAAGTGATATGTGACGTGGAGTATTGTCATGAAGGAGGTTGGAACTAAAGACATTCATGGAAGAGGAGTTCTAGTACTCCTTTAGAAAGTGGCAAGAATGATGAGTTAAGTATGTTTGAAGCTTTTGAAGGGAAGTATTCTGAGAGAGATTAATGGCAATGTATCTTTTACTGTAATATTTTTTAAAGAGTTTAAACATTGATCATATTTTATGATCACACCTTAATGGAGAAAGCCTGATGCTTTCGCCCCTAAACTCAATAACAGATAAGGATTTTTCATATCAGCACTGCTTTTCAACATATGCTGGATAGTTTAGCTGTGGAAATTAGAAAGAAAATGAAATAAAGCTGTCCAGAATTTAAAGGAAGTAATAAAACTATCCCTATTCACAGATCATGTAAGTCCTTTGTGTAGAAATTGCTCAGAGAACACACACACACCTCTACTAGAACCAATAAAAAGTTGCCAAAGTCATAAGATACAAGATTAGTATATAAAAATAAATTATATTTCTATACAATTAATATTATTTGTATACTAAAAAAAAGTCATTGTAAATTGAAACTAAGTAAACATTTTCACTTAAAATACTATCAAAAATAGTAGTTCAAATAAGTTTTTAAAAAGAAGCAAAATATTTACACACCAAAGTTTATAAAACATTCCTGAGAGAAATGAGAGGAAATCTACATAAATTGAGAGACATTTCATAGTTATGGGTTGGAAGACTTGGTAGGGTTAATGTGGCAATTCCCCCAAACTGATATATAAATTTAGTGCAATCTTTAACAAGTTCCAGCAGGCTTTTTGGGTAGAAACTGACAAGTTAGTGTTAAAATTTATAGGGTAGTATAAATGACCTGTAAAAGATGATGCAAATTTTAAAAGAACAAAGATGGAGGAGTCATACTACTTGATTTGAGGACCTTGTTATAAAGCTACTCTTTAGGGCATTGTGGTATTGGCAAAAAGATGAGTCTATATATCAATGAAACAACTGAGAGTCCCAAAGGAATTTCTTGCATTTATGGTTAATTGATTTTTGACCAAGAAGCTAACACAATTCAAAAGAGAAAAGATAGTTTCTCAACAAATGGTGCCAGGAGGGTTGGATAACCACTTGCAGAAATAAGAACTTGGACCCTTACCTCACTACATTCATAAAAAGTGACTCAAAATAAATCATAGTGTAAGAGTGAAAACCATAAAAGTTCTACAAGAAAATACAGTATAAAGTCTTTGTGATCTTGGGTTGAATAAAGCATTCTTAGGTATAATTTCATAATTGATGAAAGAAAAATTGACAAATTGAGCTTTGACAAAAATCGAAAACTTTTGCATTCAAAATATACCAATAAGAAAATGAAAGACAAAGCACATAAGGAGAAGAAATATTTGCAATTATGTCTGTTTAAGGACTTGTATCCATTATGTATAAAGAACTCTCACAATCCAATAATAGTAACTCAGACTATTAAATTTAAACATGGAGAAAAAAGCCAGTTGCATGCACTTGTAATCTCAGCACTGGGAGGCAGAGGCAGGAGGATCATGAGCTGCAGGTCAGCCTGAGCAACTGTGCAAAACCGAGGGTTGGGGGGAGGTTAAATATTTTGGTGAAGTCATTTGATGAAGGAGAGAAATGAATGAGTAATTAAAACATGAAAAGATGGTAAACATGAATAGTCAATAAGGAAATACAAATTAATACTACAATGAGATAATACTACACTCAAAATAGAATAGCTATAATTGAGAAGAGAGTTAATTCCAAAACAAGGATGCAAAGAAATTGAGATTCTTGTCTACTGCTAATGGGAATATAAAATGAGATAGCCACTTTGGAAAGTATTCTGGCAATTTGTAGAACGTGAGCGCTTAGAACATCAGGATCTCACCACATATTCCAGGTTGGCCTTGAATTCGTGATCCTCCTGCTTCAATCTCCTGAGTGCTGTATTACAGGCATGTGCCACCATGTCCAGCTAGGAATGATCTTCTGATATATGCTACAAGGAGGGTGAACTTTAAAATATTGTTTTAAATCAAAGAAGCCAGGCACAAAAGGTTATATATGATTATGTTTCTATGGAATTTTCAAAAGACACATTTATACAGACAATAATCAGGAAAATTTGTCATCCAGGGTGAAAATAAGGATTAACAATAAAAAGGCACAAAATAATTTATGAGAGTGATAAGAATGTTCTAATTCAGTTGTCATGTTGGTTGCATAACTTTGTTTACTAAAATTGTATAATTGTACACTTAGTCTATGGACTAAATTTTTGTGGTCTCACACAATTCTTATGTTGAAATCCTAACCCCAAACGTGATAATTTAGAAGGCCTTTGAGAGATAATTAGATCACGAAGGTAGATGAGGCTCTCATAAATGAGATTATTTCCATTATAAAATAGACCCCAGGAAGCTCCCTAACCTTCTTTTCTACCATATGAGAAATTGGCAGTTTGCAGCCCAGAAGAGAGCCCTTAACCAGACTCCAGACTGGCACCCTGATCTCAGACTTCTTAGCTGATGGAACTGTGAGAAATAAATTTTGTTATGTGTAAGCCATCTGATCTATGGCATTCTGTTATAATGTTCTGAATCTATACCTTACAATGGGTAGATTTTAATGGCATGTAAGTATACTTAAGAAAGCTTTTAGAAAAGAGTTATAATTTACTAATTTTCATATTTCTTTGTGTTGATTGATGTCAGCTTGGATATTCTCACTTGAGGATTTTTAGGTGCTAGCAATAAGATTAGTCATCAAAGCATTATTGGGCAGCATTTCCAAAATGAATCACTCATGTACCTGTTGGCTATTGACCAGTTCATCTAAATATGACTTCACCATGAGTTTCTTCCAATTTGTTGGCTGGAGTCCAAGAGAGGAGGAAATAGAAGCTACCAGTCTAGCTTATGATTTAACCAAGAACAAAGTGTCATTTTGCCATTTTCTGTTAATCAGAGCAGTCATGGAGGCTGATTGAGATTCCAGGTGTTTGGTAAATGTTGTTGTTGTTAGGTGCCATCGAGTCGGTATCCAACTCATAGTGACCCTATGTACAACAGGTGGAACACTACTGCCAATGCTTCTCTGCTATTCATAGGGTTTTCAATGGCAAATTGATTGGGAGTGGGTTGCCATGTCCTTCTCCCGGTTTGGTAAATAAATTGTCTTAATAGAGAATTGATACAAATGCATTTCAGAAAAATGTGTGGAATAAAAGTGTTGTGGACATCTTTGGAATAGAAATCACTACAATTATCTTGTTTTTTATTATCATCCATAAGATAGAGTTGTTAGAAGTTCAGATCATTAAAAAGTAAATCATGTAATATACCTCAAATGCAAATAATTCTTCCATTAACTGTTATTTTAGAATATCATTATAGTTAACTGCCTTTAGTTACCAAGAATACTTGAACACTATGGACCCACTTACCTTCAGGGGATATATTCCAAGACCCCCAATGAATGTCTAAAACTGCAGATAGTGCTAAATCCTACATATATCTTGTTTTTCCTATACATATATACCTGTGATAAACTAACTTATAAATTAGGCACAGTATGAGAGTAACAATGATAACTAATAATAAAATAGAACAGTTATAACACTATACTGTAATGAAATTGACAGTGTTCCTACTCATCTTCTTTAGGACCATTATTAAATAAAATAAGAGTTACTTGAATATAAGAATTGCTAGTCCACTATAGTCAATCTGATAACTGAGATAGATACTAAGTGTCAAACAGATGGATAGCATATATAGCCTAGAAACAAAAGGGTGATTTGTGTCCTGGGTAGGAATGGAGTAAGTCAGCATGAGATTTCATCACACTATTCAAATGGGCATACAGATTAAAATTTTAAATTATTTATGGGATTTCTCATTTAACATACATTTGATCTTGGGTAAGTGAAATTATGGAAAGTGACACTTTAGATAAGAGGAGATTGCTGTATTCAAAACTTCATTTCTTAAAATAAATGCTTTTCATTGACTCCATGGGAGTGGGTTGCCATGTCCTTCTCCCGGTTTGGTAAATAAATTGTCTTAATAGAGAATTGATACAAATGCATTTCAAATGTGAGTTTTCCAAATGACAATACTTCTTGAGCATCAATTAATATTTCTGTAATATATTTAGTGTGGGAAGTTGAGAATTGATAATACGTATCGATCACTTTTTATGTGTAACATCCAGTAAGTTAGATTTACAATTCGCATTTCACAGGGGAGGAAAGCTTGCCATTATTTACAAAAATCAGGATTTGTTCCATTTATTTATTTGTTTGTTTGTTTGTTTGTTTGTTTTAATAGTGCCTTTGTGGTGTTGTTGTTAGGTGCCACTGAGTCTGGTCCAACTCATAGCTACCCTATGTACAACAGAATGAAACACTACCCGACACTGTACTGTCAGTTCTTCTTTGCTATTGATAGGGTTTTCAATGGCTGTTTGTTTTGGGAATGGGCTGCCAGGTCCTTCTTCCAAGCCTACAGTACTGAATATTCCCAGGTGGTCTCCCATCCAAGGACTAACTTTGGCTTAGCTTCTGAGATCTGGTAAGATCAGACGCCAGGGTGATATGGCTGTAGGCACTGTTTCCTGTTTAGGTATTATAAATAAAATGAATAGGAACATTTTTAGCATGTGAATGAATGCTATTTGACTACCAGTGCTGCTCTGCTTTTCTATGTGACTTGAGAAAACCATATTGATCACATGGGCAAGGAAATAACTCACAATTCATGATATTGTGGTTTGAGTTTTATATATGTCTTAATTGTATTCACCTATAATTACAAACTTGGAGTTTTGTATCTAAAATTCAGAGATGAGAACTGTTTACATTAAATTGGCAAGAAAGTTCCTATAGATAGTGACTGATCTTTTCTGTTTCTTAGTTTTATAAAGAATATCCACCTTTGTTTTTCTTTTATCCAGAAATAAATACATAAATTGAGTTTAATATGTAGAAATATCTTAGCACAAGGTACCTGTGTAAAGAAGTCCTGCAAGATACAACTTACTTGTATGATTAATTACTTTAGACTGAATTCCGTTATGTTCACTCTATTTGAATATTTTTAACTAATAACCAAATTTCTTATAAAAGTATACATTTAAGACAAACTTTATATCTATTTATTACTGTACATGCTTTTTGAAAGGTGGAGACAATACCATTTTCTCAAAAGAATCACTCAACCTTACGGAAACTCAACAAGAAGAAACAGAGAAGAGAGACTGCAGAAAGTTATTTTTGGAAAGTGATAATCACCTAACAGAAGAGGCACAGCAACCAAATGTAAAAGATAAACTTTTAATATGTTTATGTTAAGGAGAAATATAATACTAGTTAGTACTGGTTTCATTATTTTTACCCAGAATGTGTTTATTAATGTAATGGTATTTTTAACTTTTTAATTAAGAAGTGATGATAATTGAAATAATGTTTGGGATACAAATAATAGTTCCATCATCAGAGAGCAACAGAATGCATGCATTTTAAAATGAACACATTTAATTTTATGGTACATTTACTTTATTTTTATATTTCTTCATTGAGTATTTTAAAGTAGGGAATATATTCATAGTCATTGAAAACAAGCAATAATCTACTTATAATAGCAAATTTAAGCTTTCTCCTTTTCATGCTGCTGAGAATCGACCCCAGGGCCTTGTGCATGCCAGGCAAGTGCCTGTATGAGCTATATCCCCAGGCCTAAAATTTAAGCTTTTAAGAACTAATCCCTTCCATTTATTTGGGGAAACTATCCTGGTAATAAATGCCACTATAATGAGATGATTTTTTTGTCAGACCATTTGATACCTGTAACTTCTAAAATGAAAACAATAGGTTTTAGATTTGCATAGTAATTTCAACAATATTTTTATTTGTAAAAGTAATATATAGATTAATCCATTTTGTGGTGCTTAGAAGACATTTTTATAGTTACTTAAAGATAGCATTCAAAGAGAAAAAATAGAAAGTGTAGATGAAATTGTATTTGAGAGAACCACTATAGAAAATAGTACTGACCATTATTAATGTTCAGTCTTAAGTATTCTCATTTAGATGTGAATTTAACAATATAAAAGGTAAAGTCATTTTTTTTCTCCTATATGGACAGATTGAACAGGAAGTATCACTGGACCTGATGATAATAGAAGATTATGACTCATTAATAGAAAAGATGAACAACTGGAATTTTCAAATTTTTGAGCTGGTAGAAAAGATGGGAGAGAAATCAGGAAGGATTCTCAGTCAGGTTTGTTCTCACATCTCTATTTTTTAATAATAAATGATTTTTCTCAAATCTTTATGAAACTAAAATCTATATCTTAATGTTGGTTTAGGTGGTAGTTCAGCAATGATGTTTTTCACTGAAGTATTTTTTTCAGGAAAACCTAAGTATATATAACACAATTATACATGTTATGTATAACATATATATTTCATGTAGGGTATGATCAGAAAATATGGTGAATGTTTAATTTTTTAAAAAATTATCACATCAAAGACACATTGCCATAAATCTTCTTCAAAATATTCCTCTTCAAAAGCTTCAAACATACTTACCTATCATTCTTGAAACTTTCTGAAGCAGTTCTAGAAGTCTTTTTTTCATGATTGTCTTTAGTTTTATCATCCATTAATGAGAAAGCTCTGTATTATACATTGCTTCTAGGATGGCGATTTCTGTCAAATAAAAACATGAAGGTGGGTCCTCTTCCACCTTATTCACTAGTTCTGGCACTGTGTGACTTCTGGCTCTTCCCTAAAGTCAAAATGACTAAAATGAAAGGTAAGTGTTTGAATCAATTTGGGACATTGAGACAGCCACAACAGTGCAACTAAAGACACTCATGAAAGAGGACTTTAGAACTGCTTCAGAAAGTAACAAGAACAATGGAATGTGTGTTCGAAAATGGGGGGGGGGGTTTGAGGGAGATTAATGGCTATGTGTATTTTACTGTAAATTTTTTAAAAAATTTAAACATCTTTTGATCACATCGCGTGTGTGTGTGTGTGTGTGTGTGTGTGTGTATTTGACTGTGTTAATGGGAATTAATATACACTACAGAAGTAACAAAATACTTTTTCTTGAATCTTGAGACTGAAGAAGGACAATGAAAAGTGATTTAATTCTTACTATTTCAAATTAAGCTTCATTTTCTTATCACCTACCTTCCCTATAACTTTTCCCTAAGTCAAATAGTTCATTTCACACTAGGACCATGGAAAAATACCTTCATTTTATCACCTGAACTCAAAGTTCTACCTGATCAGTCTACATAACAGTATCAGCTCCCATAAGTATACCTCCCATTAATTATTTTAATATCTTATTTGTGAAATATAAAAACATAAAGACAAATTATGTGGTGGACATATGAAGTTCATCTAGTTGAATTCTTTAGGGAAAGAAATGTGATAAATATGATATGCTGACTTTTTTCACACTTAATCATAGACTAGAATTCATATTGCTTTTCAGTAAATGATGAATAAAAAGCTAAAGGAAGAAAAGTTAATAATTGGAGCATAATTTGTGTGGTAAGCTTTCTTTGGATGATGGTTTCTTGGGTCGATGGTCTCTTTGGTTCCTTAGGGTAATGTCTTCCTTGCTTATTTTTTGGAAAGAATTAATCTGAGAGAATTTTTTAAATAAACTAGCTTAAAGACATTTACATGGTTAACATTCCTAAATGGAAATTTGTAAAAACATACTAAACTCAGGTACAAAAAGAAATTCTGATTTTTAAAGTTCACTTTATTTTAATTGGCATTTAGGTTATGTATACCTTATTTCAAGACACTGGTTTATTGGAAATATTTAAAATTCCCACTCAAGAATTCATGAATTATTTTCATGCATTAGAAAATGGCTATCGAGACATTCCTTGTAAGTATTGATGCATCTTATTATTTGAGTTCAAATAATATTGATTTTGAAACTTCATTATCTTCCTTTTTAAGTGGTCCCATAAACAGTTTTTCAACTACATGTTTGGGATACTTTTAAATAGAT
>VMDO01021787.1:0-34713 GCA_007922755.1 Pedetes capensis | reverse complement strand
TTTTTTTTTTTTTTTTTTTCCCCTCTTCTGGCTTCTAGTCACTCCATGAAATCAATAGCTATATCTTCCTTATTCCAGTGTCTGCCTTCATTTTTGTCTGACCTTTTCCCTTCTCCTTTTGTGTCTCCTTTGTGTATCTCTTATTAGGCACTTAGATTTAGGGCCCACAAAAAATAACCCAGGATGCTCTAATCTTGAGATCCTTAATGTCATTACATTTTTGTAGTAATTTGTTGATATGTAGCATCTGAATACTTTCAGAGAGGGTCACATGAGCAAGTTGAGGGGATTAGAACATGGAGATGCCTTTTTGAGGGCCACAACTCAGCCCACTACCAGGAGATAAGGATATAGGAAAAGGCACAAAGCAAATCTATGCATTTCAAAAGAATTATCTACTCATCATCCAAGTTAAAACATGAGCAGCAAGACTGCTGCCCAACTGCCCACACCACTGCTCCATCCACCGTTATGTCTGCTTTTTTTTTTTTTTAAAGCAGTACTTGGGTATTGAACCCCGGACTTCGCACATACTTTAGAAGTGTTTTGCCACTGAGCTACACCCCCAGCCCATGTTTTATTTTTGATTTTGAGTCAGGGTCTTGCTAAGGTATGCAGGCTGCCTTTGGCTTCAAACTCAGCATCCTCCTGCCTTACTTCCTGAGTTGCTGGGATTACAGGCATGAGCCCCTGTGCCCAGCTAATGCCTGCATTTTCTCTCTTTCGGTGGAATACTACTCTCTTGCCACCCTCTCACCTGCTTTGCTTTTCTTTAAACCTGAACCACTTAAGTCGGCCTTATCAAACAATGTGACTTAGTTCTGCCTCAATTTGAACTTTACGTAATGTGAGTTACACTGAACAGATTCTTTTCTTGTTTGCTCCTTTGTTGTTGTGAGATCCACGTAGGATTTTGTGGCCAGCACTTACTTTGCGTAGTGATGTAACATAGTGTTTCACTCCATAGTTCAGGAATGTTTCAGATTTTAATTGTTGTGAACGGTGCCTCTCTAAGCATTCTTGAATATGTATCTGGTTGCATGTATGTAAAATGTTCTCTAGTCAATGTACTCACAAGTAAAATGCCTGGGTCTTTAGCATGTACATATTTGCAATATTAATAGGTAACTCTATTTTCTAAAATGGTTTGCTGATTATATGCCCTTCCAGCAGTAGGGGGTGGGTGTTCCTGTCTTCTCACCTTCATCAGTATTTCTCTGTGTGTGCGCTTGCTCTTGCGCTTGCTTTCTCTCTATCCTCTCCCCTCTCTCCCCCTCCTGTCCATCCCTCCATCGCACCCTCTCCCTCCCTTCATCTCACCCTCTCTCTCCCTCCTTCTCCCCCATGTTTATTATTTACCTATTTATTGTGATGCTTGGGATCAAACCCAGAGCTTTGTGCTAGGCAAGGGCTCTCCCACTTCTCATCTATCTTTTCCTTTCTTCTCCTTGTTTGTAAGTTTCTTCGTTTGTGCTTCCATTGTTGTTGTGTGTCTGTGATGAGCATTTTTAATCATTAGCATATCCTTTACCTGAGCTGGGAGCAGAGCAGGGAAAGCTAAGAGCCTCCCCCTGTACAGGTGAGCAAAGTTTCCGGAAGTCTTGGATGCTGCTTGCTACGGGGATCTCAGGAAAGTTCTTCTAATCTACAGTGCATGACTGGAGTTGAGAAAGCAGCCATTAGGATACCAGATGCTTTCAGATGCCACATGAAGTCCCCTTAGTATCTGTCAACCTCTTGCCCTAGCCAAGCACGTGACTGTGTCATCTGATGGGTCTTCACATTCTGATAGCTCCCCTTTCTAGCACTCATTGGTGAACACGTTTCCTCTCCTTTCAGCTGGAAAGATCACCTCCCAAACATACTCCCTGGGATGAATTATGTCCCTATTGATTTGCACTCTCTTGTCTTAGTCACAAATTTCAGGGGCTATTTGAGGGCATCACCTTACTTAAAAGAGGAAAGAAGCAAATAAGTATAGTTTTAATGCCAACTGAGGCCTATGTTTTCCTATGTTATTATAAGTTTACTGCCAAGATTATAGTTGTGTTGCTCAACATGTACCAAAGGGACATTGCCTTCAGAATAGCTTGGAGATTAATTTCTGAAATGAGACTCATCTATCCAGGTTCATACTAAGAATTCCATCTGCTCCATATAAAAGGACAGACTTTCTTGAATACAACTCTGATTCTGTTTTTTGTTTTTGTTTTTGTTTTTTTTTTACGAAAATCCTGCTCTTAATGCCTTGGGTTACAATTTAAAACTCTGATGATTTTACTAATGTTAATGAGATTGTGTCTACATCACTTTTCTTCTGAGAAGTACCTAAGTTGAATAATATCCCTGTGACCTCTGTATCACCCTCTTTGCATTGTCTAAGAAGATCTCTTTTTTGAAACTGGCCTTTGCCCTGGCATTATCACATCCTGGAGCCAATTGTACAATTTTGATTGATTTACCCATTCCAACCCTTGACTATGTCATTGTTTCACTTTTCTGCCTGTTCAACCTGCAAGTTGTCCTGTGGAATCAATGGCTGATATAGTAGTTTTGTGATAGATCATCTAGCAGGAGAAGAGGGGTAGTGGCAAAGAAAGTGGATCTCAGCAAAACTCTACAGCAGTAATTTAAGCCTTTGTGAATATGGGAATCTCCTGGGGAACTTGAGGGAAGGAAAAAAAAAAAAAAAAACCCAAACACCAAGGTCCTACCTATCTCAGTGAGTCTGGTCTCCATGTCCCTAGTCAGCTATGCATATGATTCCGGGACCCACTGGAACAGAAGACTCCTTCGCAGAGTTCATGTCAGAAGCCAGGTTCAGCAACCTTGTGGACTCAAGCTCGTATTTTGTTCTGAGTCTTCTACCTCTGATGTGTGGATGTGAGCAGTGCCTATCTCCTAGGGTTACTGTGATACTTAATAGGAAAATGTATGCAAAATACTCTCTTTGTTATTATAACCATTGATGCAATTTTTTATGACATAAAGTTAAGGAAAAACTGAATAAATATGTGAAAGAACATCCATCTCTACAGTTGTTGACTTTCAAGCCCGTACACTTCCAGAGTTTTCCCCCTGCCACAGACAGCACTGTGCTGGGGGGTTGGAAAAGAGTGATGTCATCTTCATTTTTACAGCTGGATAAAAGGAAGAATAGGAAGATTAGCAATGCTAAGTATATATTGCTCATGTTCCCATGACATGGTGAGATAACTGGAGCCAAGCCTTTATGACATTGAATCAATCTTTTTTTGCATTCTCACCATGTTGTTGTTGTTGTTAGGTGTCGTTAAGTCATGTCCAACTCATAGGGTTCTCAATGGCTGATTGTTTCGGGATTGCCTCGGGAGTGGATTGCCACATCCTTCTCCCATCTGACCATGTAGCTCCACTCAAATATTTAAAGTTGCATTATCCTGAAGAGCCCGCTGAAGAATTCCTTGGGGTGTGGCCTCTTCAGTCTGCTCATCTGAACACTCTTATGAATAGTGTTGATGTTTATGTTGGGCTTATTTTATCTATGGCCCTCTTAAAAAATACTTGTATTTCCATTTGGATTAGAAAGTCAGTTTCATGATGGGACAACAGTAAATGATAGTTCTTATTGTGATATACACAGATCAGTAGCTGAGAGGTTCAAGAATTTATACTATGGCATAATGATTGACTTTGGACATGGAATTTTTTCTAAGCATATGTTTTCTCATCTGAAAAATGGGAATCATGACAGTACCTACTGCTCAGCGTGTGAAGATAAATAAAAGGAAGCAGTTGCATAAAGCGGCATAGTCTGGTCTGGGGAAGGTATTGAGATTGTTATCTTGATGATGATGGTAGGGATCTCTTCTCCCTGGTTCATCCCCTAGAAATGGAAAGTGTGTTGTGATCACTGCATCATGCCTAGGGTGTCTTCGTGCAGGCCTCACTGTGAACATGTTATATGTAGGCCACTCATCTGCCTGACAGACTGCCCTAGGGAGTTACCTATAAGTTAGCCTTAGAATTTTTTTGTTTGTTGTTTGTTTGTTTCAGGTCTTCTTCCATTGATTTTTTTTTTCCTTTCTTTTTTTTGGTCTACACAAAACAAAGAAAAAGCATCACTGGTATTTTTATTTCTACCCGTGCCAGCAGTGCCCCATTGCGCACTGACCTTTTCATTTAACTCCATCTAGGGTTTGATGCCTACTTTACATCCCGCACACTTGAAAACAACAGAAGAAACGTATGGTTTGCGGAATACTGGGAGGAAAACTTCAACTGCAAGTTGACCATTACTGGGTCAAAAAAAGAAGACACCGATCGCAAATGCACAGGTAATTTCATTCCTCGTCCTTCTCTTACTTTATGTGGTCAGCATTGAAATGTCTGCGTAACTGACAGGCGGAAGCTTGGCTGGAGACAAATTGAAAAAGTAAATTGAATTTTATTAGATTGCTCAGAAAATGGAACAGGAGCACAAGTCTTGCAGGACAGGAGAAGTACAGACAACAATGTATTGTTTACTGCCTGTCCATCTAGCAGTAATTGACATCTTCACTGATTCTTAGTATTCAGAAGGGGTCATGTTGCTTTGAATGCTCTTGATAAATATTAATTCATGTTTTTGCCAGGAGTTCAGGGGCATTTCACATAGACAAACCTCTGAAAAATCCTATACCAGCACCAGATTTGACTATTACCATGCACAATATGCCTGCAGCTGTAGCACTGTGGCATCCCATCCTGTCAGATCTCAGAAGCTAAGCAGGATGGGGCCTAGTTAGTACTTGGATGGCAGACCACCTGGAAACACCAGGTGCTATAGGCTTGGGAAAAAGACCCAGCACCCCACTCGCCCCAAAAAACAATCTGCTATTGAAAACCCTATGAATGGGAGAGAAGCACTGACAATAGTGTTTCACCTGTTGTACGCAGGGTCACTATGAGTTGGACACTGACTGGATGGCACCTAACAACAACAATCCACAGTATATTTGATTAGGGGAAACAAAGTGCTTGAGTTTATAATAATGAGAATCCCAAATGATTTCCATAGTGTTTAAGTTAAGGAGTCTCCTATAATTTAAAATATGTTTTAAAAATTCACTGCTCCACCATGTGTGGTGGCTCGCATCTGTAATACCAGCATTTGGGAAGCTGAGGCAAGAGGGTCTGTGTGAGTAGCTCATCAGCCTGGCCTGCAAGGCAAGACTCTGTCTTAGAAAAACCAATACTACTACTACTACTACTACTACTACTACAAAAATAATAATAATTAATAATAATAATAATAATAATAATATCACAGATCCTCAATATGAAATTTCATATGATTATTCCAAATCCAGAATGTGTGTGTGTGTGTGTGTGTGTTTGTGTGTGGTGAGAAGGAAAGTCACATGTCCTTCTGTTTTTTCATTCAGATGTTTAATAAACCACTTCCTTTCTAATAAGCACCATGTTAGGAGCATTGGTAGCATTATAACAAAGCAAACCACATAAGAACTTGGCTTTCATATGCCTTAGAGATTAGTGGGGGTGAATTTGATATTATTTCAGTGAACTCCCTGATGAATGCATAATTGTGATCTGTAACACATGTTCACAGGGTTATGAGAACATATGTCTAAAGATTTTTACTCATGTTGAAGCAGAAGCTTTCTCAGAAGACTTGAGGTTGAGAACACAGCTCAGGGATAGAGAACTCTCCTAGCATGTGTGAGGCCCTGGATTCCAGCCCCAGCACTGTTTTTTAAAAAAAGTCTTACTTGAGGAAATGATGCCTGAGTCAAAATTGGCCTATTTGGGAAGTAGAAACATGTATTGAATAGCTGCTGATAGAGTAACATGGCAAAGAGCTGTAAGCAAGAGAAGTTATTAAAACTCTGAAGATAAGAAAAACATAAAAATGTGACTGAAAGGAAGAGCGTAAGGAGAGAATGTGTGATGAGCTGAGGCTGCAGGTGTAGAGAGAAGAGCAGATACTAAGTTCTGTTGGCATATACCTGATATTTGGTCTTTATCCTGAGTGTTGTATAAGCATGAAAGGATATTTCTCAAGTGTATTTGGTAATATACCATCATATTACCTGTTGTTGTTGTTGTTAGGTGCTGTTGAGTTAGGTCCAACTCATAGCGACTCTATATACAATAGAACAAAACATTCCCTGACACTGTGCCATGTCCAGCACTATTGTCAGTGTTTCTCTGCTCTTCATGGGGTTTTCAATGGCTGGTTGTTTAGGGAATGGGTTCTCCTTCCAAGCCTACACCACAAAGTATTTCCAGGTAGTCTCCCATCCAAGGACTAACCAAGCCTGACTCTGCTTAGCTTCTGAGATCTGACGAGGCCAGACACCAGAGTGTTGTGGCTATAGACTCCTATTACGTAGACTTCTGTTAAATGACATTACCTAGCTCTACTTCAGTAACTTTCATCATTTGTAATAGTGACCTTGAGGTATACAAAACTGTAAAATGTCTTCAGTATGATCAAGAAAGGGACATTCATGTTGGACACAATTTCTGTGTTTAGTTTATCTTTGCAAAGTAGCTCTTTAAATTTTAGTCATCTGGATGTTTAGATGAAGACACTGAACAAGCATTAGTTAATCAAGTGGAATGCATATAATACATGGTGCTGAGAATATCATGAAGTGTATGAGGATGCTTAACCACAGGCTTTTTAATTTATGGGATTTTCTGTAAAAAAGAAGGTATAAGACATGAACAGACACAAGAATAAAAACCATGGTACAAAATCATCAGGATACATATATTGGAGGAATAACAGTTGACTAGAATAATAGATGAATCTCATTCTCCAGATCATATTATATAACAATAAATGGTTTTCAGACATATTATCCTTACACTGTTGAGGGAAAAGCAATAAAATTAATTCAATGTTGACTAGACCTAGGTGACACAAAGCTTTCAAGTGGAAACTGAAAAAATTAGTTTGACACCTGGATAATTTGTCTATAAGACAGGGAACACTCAAGTGTGCCAGAAGTATGCAGATGATTGATAATAATTTTCCAAGTTCTTTCTGACATTCAGTGTTTTGGAGAGTGTCTGAGGTGGAATGGATTATCTGATGGACATTCAGATTGTTCGGTCTAAGGCCAAGCCCCTATATTTCCATATATGCTAATCCAGGATGTTTTATATGTAACCACATTTTGAGATGTTGATCATAGAGAATTGGGGTTTATAAAAACAATGTCATTCCCCAATCTTCCACCTTGGAGAAACGGAAGTAGAACTGGTGTGTCTTCCGTCATAATCGTCCCTTGTCAGTCATTTATGATCTGTGATCATATTTCCAAAACTATCCATGGCCTCAAATTGTTTGTTCCCTCCTCCATTTTTTCCTTTCTTCCCACTTCCATGCACCATATTGAACAGTGACAAATCCTGTTACCATCTCCAATGTTCCTCCAGTACATGGAAGGTCATGCATTTTTCTTCTTTGTGCTTCCTTTTTCCAAACCCAACTAAAACTTATATATTGCTTGGGTGGTATGTCCCATGTACTATTTTAAGAACCTTGAAGTTCAAGTATACTTCCATTGGGGAGTGGAGAGTGGTGAGAAAACTCATGCCGAGTGGCTAGTCTAGAGGGAAAGGAGAAAGGATGGAGACCAGTGACACATTACATTGTCATGATGAGTCCTTGAAAATATCATAAGAAATGAACTCTTAATCAGGGGAAAAGGATAGGAGAAGGAAGAATTTATGAGCTTAAGGATGGGGAAGATCTAACATAAAGCTGCCTTGGTGACCAGATTTTTAAACATTAAAGAATAGGTAGCTGGGGATATCGCCTGCAGTTGTAGCCCTGTGGCATCCGATCCTGTCAGATCTCGGAAGCTAAGCAGGGTCGGGCCTGGTTAGTACCTGGATGGGAGACCGCCTGGGAACACCAGAAGTTGTAGGTTTGGGAGAAGGACCTGGCAACCCCCTCCCAAAAATCAATCTGCCATTGAAAACCCTATGAACAGCAGAGAAGCACTGACAATAGTGTTTCCCCTGTTGTACAGAGGGTCACTATGAGGTGGATACCGACTCGACGGCACCTAACAACAACAACAACAACAGCTGGGGATATAACTCAGTGGCAGAGAACTTGCCTCGCAAGGCACCTTGGGTCCCATAAAGAGAAAAAGGATACATTGGGAAGAAGCAACCAGATGAGACATCTAGTTGAGTAGCCTGATGTTTGTGAATCCACAGCATATGGTGAATGTTTTGCTCCAACGACTGTGCAAAATAGCCCTCTTCATACCTTTCTGCGGTTGGGCTCTACTGAAGAATAAGAGAGTTTTATAATATCTATCCTTGGATGAGAGCACAAATTAAAATGCAATTTTTGTTCTTCTGGACTGTATAACCTCTTCAGACATAATGAGGCATTTGTTATATACTAGCTCCAAGGAGACCAAAACTGAATCAATCATCTGACAAGACATGTTTTGAAAATGAGGAAGGAGATCCATACTGTTTGCAGAGAGCACAGTCCTAGGGTCACAGTGTAATGATGAGTTCTAAAATCCCATGAAAGAAAAAGGTTATGAGAGGAAGAGTAATTACTGAAAAAATACCCATTAAGAAGGATGGAACAAGCTCTGCATAGTTTATAATTTTCTCCAGGTATCCTTATAGAAACTGACCCAAGCAGTCATGTGGTCTTCACTCCTGTAAATTACTCATATTCTTTTAACATCTCCTTTGAGCAAGCGATGCCACCACATTGTTTAGTATTTTAAGAACATTCCAACTTTCCTTGATATCCCATTCCAGTGGTTCTCAACTCTGAGATCTAAGTGTCTTCCTCATTCCTTCCCTAGGCAGTGACCATGCTTTCACCAATACAGACTTAAGCCTTGGTAGTGACCTGACATGCTCATGGCTTCTTTAGGCTCCCATCCTTCAAGGGGACATTCATATGAAGATATGTATGGTGGCCTAAACTTTTCACAAGCTGGGCTTAGCTCCGTTGGTAGAGTGCTGCTCTGTGTGCTCTGAGGCCCTGGGTTCAATCCCTAGCACCACAAAAATGGTAGAAGAACCTGGCAGCCCACTCCCAAAACAATCCTGAAACAATCACCCTTTGAAAACCCTGTGAATACCAGAGAAGCACTAACATAGTGCTGGGTGTGGAACAGTGTCGGGGAGTGTTTTGTTCTGTTGTACATAGAGTCACTTTGAGTCAGACCCAACATGAGGGCACATGACAACAACAACAGGCTTTTGCAGTAACACAAATTCTCCATGGCAGGCATGAATGCCATTCATGCTACTTCATTGTAGAGCTACATTTTCTCATGGACAGTGCTAGCTTCACACAGTATGGAGTGATCCCTTCTAGGCACGTCACCATAGACCATTTGTCATTTAGAAGCAGGAAGACCTGGTGTAATTTGTGTTCAAGTTGTACTTACATCCCCTCGCTTATGGCCCACCTGCTGAACATGTTTCAGCCGTGAGACTTTACAGAGTATTCCTGACACAAGGACCAATTCAGAGGACAGTGTCACTGGGAATGATGGCTCTGTGAAGAGACTAAGGTCAAGGAAAGAAGGAACGTTACACAAATGAAACAATGGTTCTTTGGAGATGGGAAGATCAAGGAAAGACGGAAAATGACCCATATGAAATGATGCCTCTGAAAAAGAGTTCCAGGCCATCTTTACTCAGGAAAATGGCTACAGCAACGTGGTTAAGCCTTCAAAAGACAAGCAGGAAGAACTGCCTCCTTAAAGAAGAGTTAACCTCAGTGACCAGGATGAAGTAAAACCCCTGGGATCTCCATTTGTAGATGTGGCACAACTTGAAATGAGAACACAGTGGCTGTAACAATGGGCTCAACATAAAAAAAGATCATGTGCATGGCAGTGTTGGGGAGTGTTATGTTCTGCTGTACTTAGGGTCACTATGAGTTGGACCCAACTCAACAGCACCTAACAACAAGAACAAAGTGGTTAAGAAGCCATAGCTTTGGGACAGAGAAGGCAGGATTTGTCATCCAGGCTACCCATGAGTGTACCTGTGAAAGCTTGGGCCATATTATTTAACCTCTCAAAGCCATTCCTTATTTTTTCCCAGTAATTTGATGGAATTAGTAATTTTTGGCATACAAATTAACGAGTTGCATTATGACAGTTCCATACATGCATGTCATTGTGCATTGGTGATGTTCACCTCCCCTGTTACCCTCTCATAACCATTTCTTATTTTTTAGATGATGACAGAAAATCTTTACTTCCAAAATTGTGTGGATTTAATCAGATAATTCAGTTACAAAGTCTGAAATGATATAAGCATGTGGTCATAGTGCAGTATTGGTAATGATTGCCTGTCTGAGCTGAATGCAGGTATCTATGAGGAATTCATGAAGATTTCATTGTCTGTGTCAGTCCTGAGGAAGGTCAGGTTGTATATCAAATTTCCATAGGAAAATCAACCCAATAACTGACTAAGCACATAAGTAAAGACAGGAGCTTTTCACTGGGATGCCCATTATGCTGTGATGTATTGAGGCGCCAAAACATTTGCAGACAAGCCTCATGCAGTATTACGCTCTGAATGAAATAAGAGTCTCCAGGCCTGAGGAATTCAGCACCATACCTCCGAGTGTGTGTACACATGTATTGTCCGGCCCTGGTCTTGCGTGACCTCTCCTACTCCAGATTTTGTCGATTTCCCCTGATGAGCTGTTTCCTCACAGCTAGTAGCCTCTTTGGGCTGGGATTTAGCTCAGTTGGTAGAGTGCTGCTCTGCAGTCTCTGAGGTCTCGAGTTTGATTCCCAGCACTGCAAAATGGGAGAAGGACGTGGTAACCCCCTCCCAAGGCAATCCCGAAACAGCCATTGAAAACCCTATGAGGGTCCCTATGCGTCGGATACCGACTCGACGGCATCTAACAACAACAACAACAACAACAACAGTAGCGTCTTAAGAGCCTCAGCTTCAAGTGCATTGTTTGAGCTCAGAAGGAGGTTCTGAGAATCTGAATGTGTTTGCCTGTGGCAGCCATAAAAATTATTGCTCTGTCATATCTTATGGCTTATATAGAACATTTGTCTGACTTTACTGTTCTGCCAAATGCCACTTGGTGAATACTGATTCATCAGTTACCTCCTTGCTGAAAAGAAAGAACTCAGCATTTAGGAATCCATCATGCTATAAAGGGACAGTTTGACTTTCAGAAGATAAACAAATGGATACCATTTTTTTAAATAACCAATTATATTTCATTGTTAGTGTTTTTAAGTCACACAATAAGCAAATGCAGTTTTGATTTGTGTCCCTAGCCAATCAGTGTTCACTGTGGAAAGATATCAAGAGCAAAAGAGGATAATTTGTTGTACGTCTACATGTGGAGGGTCAGAGTCCTTAAACTGTTTTGGTCTTTACACCTCACTTCTCGAAGACAGTAATTTAAGTAAAAGTCTCTTTTTTTAAAAATCCTCTTAATATATACTGTTAGTGAATAAACCGTGTATTTTTCAACTTTTATCCTGTCAGTAACCCAACAATTACCTATATAATTTGTTAACAAGACTATTAAGACAAAGGAATTACACCTATGAATGTCAAGTTCCCTGAGAATTTATTTGCTGGAAGGAGTTATGACTATACTAATCAGTTTTCCCTGTCATTTTATTATTCTATTTTGAATTGACCTTTAATTGTTATATGTGTGTTGGATTGCAGCATCTAATTTATGTAACTTGATTAAAGAATCTACATCTAAATGTTATAGATAAATAACATCTAAGTCTTCGGTGCTTGGAGACTTTTTGAAGACCATTTTGACGAGAAGCAATGAAAAATGGATTTTTACACCTTTGTGTGTTCTTAAACAGCAACTTGACATAGATTAATTACAGTTTAATCTCTATGAGCATGTATTGTAGGATTGTGTGTTAATGTGGTTCTTTGTTAGATTTTTGATTCTCTGACTCATCTCTAAATATCAGTCTTGGTTAACATTTCTCTTGATACCATCATCCCATCTCTCCCCCTGCCTGCCCCATCAATGGCTAGATGACTAGTTTCTCTCTCCTACTGCCTCCTCCTCCTCTTTTATTTTTTTTCTTTTTCTTTTTCTTCTTTTCTTTTTTCAGAAAGAGTCTCACTACGTAGCCCAGGCTGGCCTTCAACTTGCTATGTAGCCCAGGCTGGCTTCAATCTGGTAATCCTCCTACCTCAGCCTCCCGAGGGCTGGGATTACAGATGTGTGACACTATATCCAGCCTACTAATTTCTGTTTTTGTGGGAACTAGAAACATGTTGGGCTGGGGTTTAGTTCAGTTGGTAGAGTGCCTGCTTTAAACTCTCTGAGGACCTGTATTCCACCCCCAGCACTGCAAAAGAAATAGAAGGATGTGGCAGTCCATTCTCCAGAAAACAATCACCCATTGAAAACCCTGTGACGGTTACTGCTGGATGGTACCTAGCAACAACAAGAAACACGTCAAATTATTAAATTAAGAACTTTTGTTAATTAATTTATTTAAAGATAAACATTAAGTGAGGATTAAATGTCTCTGAATCATCACAGAAAGACTAAGATAATAACTTTGTGCATTTGGTAAGGCATTTTACAGCAACTATTTGGATGAGTTTGCTGATACAGTCTCCGTAGATGAGAAAGCAATTACCATGTTGTTGTTGTTGTTAGGTGCCATCAAGTCGAGTCCAACTCTTAGGGACCCTCATAGGGTTTTCAATGGCTGACTGTTTCGGGATTGCCTTGGGAGTGGGTTGCCACATCCTTCTCCCATTTTTGCGGTGCTGGGAATTGAACTTGAGACCTCAGAGACTGCAGAGCAGTGCTCTACCAACTGAGCAAAATCCCAGCCCAGCAATTACCGTTGTTGTTGTTGTTGTTAGATGCCTTTGAGTCAGTACCTGACTCATAGCGACCCTCTGTACAACAGGGGAAATATTATTGTCAGTGCTTCTCTGCTGTTCATAAGGTTTTCAATGGCAGATTGATTTTTGCGGGGAGGGGGTTGCCAGGTCCTTCTCCCAAGCCTGCAGCATCTGGTGTTCCCAGCAGTCTTCCATCCAGGTACTAACCAGGCCCGACCCTGCTTAGCTTCTGAGATCTGACAGGATCGGATGCCACAGGGCTACGGCTGCACCTAAATTAAAATTATCTGAATGTCACATCAGGAATCCCCATGGATATTATAAAACCTCTTTAAATCCTTTTTGATACATAGGGTAGTGAATAAAAATCTTATGTCCATAAAATATGATAATGTTTCTAGACTTCAGATTCCTATATGTAACTAGTCAAAAACAGTATTTAGCATCACGTTGTTGTTCTTAGGTGCTGACAAGTTGTGTTTGACTTATAGTGACCCTATGCACAACAGAGAGCCTACAGCCATACCACTGTGGCATCTCATCCTGTCAGATCTTGGAAGCTAAGCAGGGTCGGGCCTGGTTAGTACTTGGATGGGAGACCGCCTGAGAACACCAGGTGCTGTAAGGCTTGGGAGGACCCAGCAGCCCACTCCCAAAAATCAATCAGCCATTGAAAACCCTATGAATAGCAGAGAAGCACTAACAATACTGTTTCACCTGTTGTACATAGAGTCTCTATGAATCAGACACTGATTCAATGGTACCTAACAACAACAACATGTACAACAGAATGAAATACTACCTGACACTATGATTTTTTGGGGAGTCTGCTGCTGGGTCTTTCTCCCAAGCCTTTGTTGTTGTTAGGTGCCACCTAGTGGGGTTTTACAGCGACTCTCACAGGGCTTTCAGTGGCTGATTGTTTTTGAGATTGCTTCAGGAGTGGATTGCCATGTCCTTCTCCTGTTTTTGTGGTGTTGAGGATTGAATCTGGTTCCTCAGAGAGCACAGAGCAGCCCTCTACCAACTGAGCTAAACGGTAGCCCCCAGCATCATATTAAATCTTACTAATGTCATGCCATTTATATGGGTTTGTTTTTTATTCACTTACATAAGAAAATTTATTTTCTTATATTATTTTAATACCAATAAAATTTTAAAGAATTTTAAGAACAATGTAACTAACCTCTTTTCCATGGTAACATGTTACTCTCTGTACCATCTGTCAGTCCACTGGGCAGATCTGAGAGAAGACAGGCAAGATGATTAGACAGTGCTTGGTTCTGACACCAGTAATTAGTGTGACCTTTCCTGTGTTGCATGTGGTGATAGTTACACATCTCAATCTACAAAATCACCAGTGCAAAAAATACACCTTTGGCTGTTTTCTCAAATCTTCATTCTAATGTCATAGAAAGTTAATCAGCCTTATGATCCCACCTCTTCTCCCCTGGCCTATGGCACTCACCTCCAGTTACAAAAGGCTTTTTAAAGTACCCTTGTTCTGGCCATTGGGATCTACCCAGCACTTCTCACTGTCCACAGGTCCATCTCCAAGCATGCACCTGTCCCTTCCTGCCCATGGAAGCAGAGCCATGAAGGTCACTAAAGCATGGATTCTTGGTACTAACCTCACTTGTCTGTCCAGGTTTGTTTCTAGCTTTGATGACGTCCAGGATGCTCCTGTGACCATAGTGAGGGGAGGTTGCAGAGCTTAGGACCTTTTCAGGGGGTTATACCAGCTTTTACCTTTCACAAATCCCCTCAGCCACTGCTTGGTCATCGTCCATCCTGAATGTCGGTTCAGAGGCTGGGGCAGGGGATTAATTTCCAGCTAGTCCCTCCAGATCTTTCGTATATGGCATGTACTTTATGTCTTGAGTCCAGTCAGGGATCTATCTTTTGAAGCTCAGACCCTAATACTGATCATAGAATACTAAGGTTTTTTTTTTTTTTAAGAGTGAAACAAAGTTATAGAGGTTAGTACAGTCCAAGACACAGATGAGAACTTACCAAGAAATCAAAGGAAATTGATTTTGTTGATTGTTAAGTGCCGTCGAGTTGGTATCCGACTCATAGCGACCCTCATAGGGTTTTCAGTGGCTGAGTGCTTCGGGATTGCCTTGGGAGTGGATTGCCAGGCCCTTCTCCCATTTTTGCGGTGCTGGGAATTGAACTTGGGACCTCAGAGGCTGCAGCGCAGCACTCTACCCACTGAGCTAAATCCCAGCCCATCAAAGGAAAAGAAACCCAAAAAAGAGTGTGCACATGTTGCCCCCAGTTTTATTTAATGTAAGGCACGCCCTGTGTGATGTCAGTCCTGAGCACCCAGCTCTGGGCGCCTCTTGGGATGTGAGCACAGCAAGGCTGGGGAGGTGCCAATAAGATCAAAGGAAGAAGTTCCATTGTTTGGGTTTCTGTATTGGAGGAACTTCCCTTTAGTAAAATGAGGTTATACGTTCTGTAGGTTTAAGAAAAGAGTCATTGCCTGGGCATGTCTCAAAGAAGCACAGAATTACAGAGGGGAAAATAAAACCCAGAGGGGGCTATTGGCTTTTAAAACTCAAACGTTCTTTATTTTTTATTTATCGTGTTCTCCTGTGTTCTCTTATACTCTTACTTCCAAAAATCAATGAAGAGTTCATAAGTTATTGTTGAAAAAATATGAGAGGAGGAAGGAAAAGCATATTCATTAATAGTGAATATTAACATATTAGAATATTACTGGATGATAGCAATGAAAGTTCTACCAAAGAAGAAAAGGCAGGGCAGGCCAGGACCTTTTCTTCAAATAAATAATGCACTAAACTCATAAACCTCCTTTCCCCAAATCTTGACCAGATGCCCAGGGCGGTGGCTAGCTGTTTTTGGCCTTATGAAATATCTGTAGAATTCTAAATAGATTCATTCACCCTGTAGTGGATGAATTCTTCCTTTTGCCACCAGTCTTTCAAAGCAAGAAATGGGTCTTTCCTGTACACTATTTTAATTCAGGTCACATTTCCTGAAATTTTTCTTGGCACATAGCACGTTGGGAAATCCACAGATACTGCATTTAATTGTGTGTAAAATCTTGCCAGGCAGAGGAGTACCAAGCTGAAAATTCAGGACAGTCCAAAACTGTTTCCATAAATGCTTCAAGCCATAATTATTTGAGCTGTGTGTCACTTCTTTCTCATAAACTCCAGCATGCACTGGCATTAAAAATGGGAGTTATGGCCTTTCCAGATTCAGAAAGTCTCTCCAGACCAGTGATTAATGAAAAGAAATCCCTGGAGTAGGGGAGTCAAGCCTTGTGCATCTTTTTTAGCAACAGTCATGGTAAACAAAGTGCTCTTATAAGCAATACAAGTATCACAAATGGGATGCTTAGAGTCATTTTAGTACACTAAGTGAGGGCTGTTGAATGACTTTCCAAGTGTCATCAAGCAAGTTAGAATGGAATATAGCCTTCTTTAAGAAGAGTATTCTGGTAATAAAGGTTTTCAAATGGTCTCCAGCCCCAAAGAGAGATACATACACTAAAAACATTTTTTTAGGATTTTATAGTGTTTGTAGTGTTATAATCATTTTTCTGGAGAATACTACTACACTCACAAATATCAGCCATATGTAAGAACCTTGATAGAAACTTTCTGGAGCTATATCTAACTTTGCCTTCCTCTTTCCGTAACAGAAGATCTGTGGACATGGGCAAACCCATGTGGGGCTTCTGATTTCCTCATCCTCAGATAATATTTCGTGTTTGCCTTCCTGGGCACAGAAAGCTCCGTGTTGACCATAAGCTCAGCATCTGTTGTGTACACACAGTGTCTGTCCAACGTGCAGGCTGACAGAAGTGAGGGCTGGAGGAATTACATTAGCCTGGGTTGAATGCTAGCTCTTTGTGCCCCTTCTCCCCTATCTCCTCATCTGCAATGCAGAAATAGCACCAGACCTCACTGCCTGGGACCAGTCATGGCCATAAGTAGGGCAAGGCTGATGGAGATCCTTCAGGCTCAGTGAGGGTAAGCACCATGCCGTTCATGGCGGTGACCAATACAGACATCGCCCTTATTAAAATAGAAGACCCCCCCATGACTTGTACCGCCAGGTCTCCCTTTATTTTGTATCCAGCTTTGTTCTTCCTTTCCCTTGGACATCCTTTGCCTTATAAATCATACTAAACACACAGCAGTTCCCTTCCACATGTTTGCATCATTTTGTTTAATCCTCATGTCAACCTTTTGAACTAGACAAGGTAGGCAATGTCTCCCTTTCACTTATAAAATCTAAACAAACTCGACCCTGAAAGGTTTTGTGACTTATCTGGGAGCATGGCTGCTAAAATACCAGAACTAATGGTGTGCTTTCACCTCCTCCCGTATTACCTAATCCCTCTAATTCCTCAGCCCTGGCACTGGCCAAGTGAATGTCCTGGGCCACAGACTACAGGCATGGGCTGTGCTTTCAGGGAGTTTATATTCCTATACAGGGAGCAGAAAGAAAAACAGGAAATAATTACAAGTGGTACTTAGCGCTGGGAAAGAAACAGATCAAGAGTCCGGGGTAGAAAACAGAAGTACACAGTCACTCCAGGAGGATATGAGGGTCAGGAAGTCATCGCAACAGACCTGTGTGTCTGTGAAGGGTCATTTCCATCACATAGGTGACAAAGTAGTGGCTCAGACGTATCAGCCAGGTGTTAAATGTGGCTTGTTTATCCGGATGCATTCCCCGCCCCCATGCCTTGTTGCCTTCCGAGACCCTTAGAGCACTGAATGTGAGAAGGTGCTTTCTCAATGGGGCTAACTCCCTGGGCTTGTTTTCATAGCAGTCCTTTCTCTTTGTGGCACCCAGGCCCATAAGGACTCTTAATAGGACATACTTGACAACAGGCCTAAATTGACCCCTTTTGGTCCTCACTAATAGAACAAACAGCTTAGTGGAGAAGCAAGGTGACTCTTTTCTTCTTTCTAGAACTCAAAATAGGGTGATATGTTCCAGTTTATGTTCAGATTTTAATATATTGATGAAAAGATAGTAAGTAGCTTGATAGAGAACTGAAATGCCTTTCCTCATAAGCGGCTTATGCTTACTCAGCAGGGAACTGCAGCCACCAGTATGAAATTCTCTGAATCTTCTTTCTTTGCATCCCACTGTCCTTTTTGGATGGGGCAAAGTCAGCCCTGCAGTCTTGTTAAAACAAATGGTGGAGACTGAAATAAGAAGAAAACAGGGCAGGACAAAATGATACTCTTATGGAAACTCATGCCAGCTCTGGAGTCGCAGTTACAAGTTGAGCTTCCATAGTAGTCCAAGGTTATGGCAGAAATGGCCAGTTCACTGTGTAAGGAAAATGTTGAATTATAAGATACAATTTTTCATTTGAGAAAAATGTAACAGTCATTTACAACCATCAGACAAGGTTGTAATAAATAGTGACATATTTGAATTATTTTTATTTTAAATTCACAAAACAAAAGGAAAGGATGCCAATAGCCAAACTGAAGCACTTGGCAGTCTGGATAGAAGTGTGTAGACAAATCACTAGAACAAGTAGTTACTGGACTTGTAATGTCTCAGAGCCTATTAACCTGACTATATAAATCATACCTCCAGCCCAGACTATGTATCAGTAGAATCTCTACTTCTTTGGACAAGCTTTGAAATTGCAGATGTGTTACTGAATTTCAAGTACTTCAAACCTAAATTGGTGGCATCTTTAGCATGCAAAACTAGTACCTATTACTCTTGATATTTTGGACATTTCAGTGACCACACATTATTTATTCATAGGAAAAAGACTGAAACCTTCATTCTGGTATCTAGTCTTCCAGAAGCAGGGTGCTGTCTCATAGCCCTACAAGTCTGATTTTCTTTGACTTCTGTGAAGACTTCTAGACCCACCACAGGACCTTTGCACATGCTGCTTCCTCCACTTGGAGTTTTTCCTCTCTACAACTTTTGACCAGTTGATACTTCTTGCTCTTCACATCTCACAGTGTTATGTCCTTACAGAGCCCTCTGCTAAATCCTCTGCACGAACTTGGGATTGCCCTCTCTTCTTCTGACCTTTGCCCTTCTTACCTTGTGCAAGGCATCTGTCTCTGGGATGGTTTACTCTTCAGTGTGACTGTGTAGTGGTCACCTCTCCCTTGTACTAAGCTTCAGGCTTAGTGAAACCAGGCACTCACTTCTCTGTTTCTGCCCAGTTTGATTTACATCTTCAATCCTGGTTTATTGCTAGGATTGGTTGGAGTTTGCTTGCTTGTTTGTTTGTTGTGATTCTGGGCATGAACCCAGGCACCACTGAACTGTACCTCCTGCCCCCCTTTTATCTTTTATCTTGAGACAGCGTCTCCCTAAGTGATGCAGGCT
Source organism: Pedetes capensis (assembly GCA_007922755.1). NCBI lineage: Eukaryota > Metazoa > Chordata > Mammalia > Rodentia > Pedetidae > Pedetes > Pedetes capensis. The sequence goes on along the minus strand of VMDO01021787.1, from coordinate 15,486 downwards.
GCCTCTGGCCTTGAACCCATGATCCTCCTACCTCCATCTCCCTAGTCACTGGGATCACAGGCATATACCAACTGTGCTCAGCTCAGAGTAGGAGTTTAATAAGTATTTGTTAATTTAATTTTCTATGATAAAAAGAAAACTGCTGTGCATGAACATTTCAGTTGAATTGATCAAGTTGGCAAAAAAGCAGCAGGTGTGAGGGGTCTGTATTTTCCTGAAGGTGCCCAGTTTGTTCTGCCTGTGAGCCCTGAGGTGGCCTCTCTCATTCAGAGAATTAGCCTGGGAACTGGAGCAGGGATTGGTAGGGCTGGCTGCCTGTTCATGCTAAAGGTTTCAAGGGCCCATTATGTTATTTTTCTATAAGACACAAAAAGAAAATAGCAAGATCTTCATTTATTTGAGTTGAAAAGTGTTCTACTTTAAGGAAAATGGGAAACATCCCCAAATCTAATAAGTAATATATTAGCCATTCAAAACAAAACAACTCGAAAAGTTATGAGATCAGAGGACCGCAGAATGCATCAGTCTCTCAGCTTTTATTGAGTCCTTCCCTCTGTTATCATTATTCTTCTAACTGAAGAATTGCTGGATTCTTTGTGCGATGAGGAAGAACTTAGGCCCAGAGTTGAAACCATAATGGTAAAAAAAAGATACTTTCTAAAATGGCAATATTTTCTTTAAAAAAACACAGCATATAGGTGAATGCAAATTTGGATGAAGGCAAATTTTTATATTTTTGCAAGTTTTATAATTAAGGTTTTTACTGAGAGAATCTTTTAGAAAATTTCAAGAAGCAATATTTGTCGAATACTTGTGTTTTACCAGCCATTAACCCAAGCACTTGGTTTTGAAGATAATTATCTTCAAAGTGGGTGTTACATGTTTATACCTAGTTACATGTTGAGGAAAGTGAAACTCAACTTAAAGTCTTTCACTCCTCACAGAAGCCATTTTGAGATCGTGTTACTTTCGCTGTTTTATAAATCAAGCAGTAGAAACACAGGAAGCCCAGAGACTTGCCCATGGTCACACATCATGGTGAGGCAGCCCTGGCTCAGGGAGCTTAATTATCCTGTGAGTTCACGGTCTCTCAGTGATGCTTCTCCTTCTGTTTTCTGTTCAAAACTGTCCTCCCAGATGGAGACACCTCCATGGAGACACATGGGAAAATATGTAATGCTGTGTCCAAGGCATTTTGAACCCAGCACCAGCCACAAAAACACCTGAGGAAAGAAATGGAGTAATGTGTTTACCCTCAGGCTGCTGTTATTTTGGATGTTTGCCTTAAACTCCAGTTTCTGAGAAGAGGCCTGTACTGTAGAGGAGTTCTCTGTCGTGGTGTAATGCCGAAGCAGTGTGTGCCTGATACGCAGTGGTTGAGTTCCTTTGTACCCAAGAGTAGAGAATGGCTGTGAGCAAAGGAAGAATGACTGTCCTTGAAAGAGAGGAAAAAGATGTCATGTGACCTAACTCCAAGAATGTGCTGTACTACTTCCCTTCTTTTGGGACAGCCTATAAGGTGGTTTGCCTCTTTTTAATTTTCTTCTGATTTTAGCACCCTCATACTAATGGGGTTTAACTATTAAAGTACTGAATTGTATCTCCTTAGCACTATATTACTCATGGAAACAAAGACTTTATCACGACATCTCTGGGGTTTGTCATCCAGTTTTGTCATTTCTAGGCAGGAGATGTTTGCACACCATCCATAATCCTACAGGAAATTTTCAATGTTGTCACGGTGTTAATGGTTTGACTCTAAAGTGTCCTCACAGACTCAGGTTTGAAAGTCCCCAGTAGATGGTAGTGTTTGAGGAGTTTGTGGAACTTTGGGAGGTGGGGCCTAGAGGGGAGAATAGGTCACTAGGGGCCATTGGTTCCAGGAAGCTGTCTGTCTGCGGTGCACCATGATGTGAACAGCACCCCTCTGCCACACATTCCCACCTCCATGATGTTCTATCCAAGCACTGGGGCTAAGCAACTTGGATTGAACCTCTGAAACCATGAGCCAAAATAAATCTTTTCTGTCTTATGTTGTTTCTATCAGGTATTTTGGTCACAGCCACAAAAAAATGTAACTAATACACATGGACAAAATCAAAAGTTCTGCTGATCCTATGAGCCTAATATTGCGATAATAAGAAATCTAGATGCCTTTTTAAAAAATTTCTTAGATCATAAACATCATATCTATTGTTACCTTACTTATTTTAAGTTTCATATGAGAGCCCAGTGATTTAATATACCATTATTTGCTGAATCTTCACTTTGATTGTTTCCAGAGTTGGCAGATTTGTGCAAAACATATTAGAAAACACCTTGAGAGCCCTTGCTTCTTTCTTCTTTTGTCTTGCTTCCTTGTGTTAAATTTCTAGAAGTTATGCAATGGAGTAAGAAAGAATGAGGACTTTGAAACCTAATTGTCTTAAGTCAGTTTCATTTTCTGCCTCACTGTGAAGCTTCAAACAAATGACTTTGCATCTTTATGCCTGCTCCCTACTTTATAAAACATCCTGGTAGTAATTACCTGATAGTTGTATTTTGATTTGTGTTTTAAGGAGAAATGATAGATGAGTTAGTACCTGTGAGGTGCCAGTACACTGCCTCATACATAGGAAACCTTTGATAAGTGAGAGTAAAATGCACATTATCTGTTTTTGTCATTACTGATTCAAAGAGTGTAAACCGTTTTGGACAATTGAAATATATTGCCAAGTGCTTTCTGAAAGCATTGTACTAATTTATTCAGCTCCTGGCAAAGCTACTAAAATGTTACCTCTGTTTTGATTTGTACTACTTGGAAAACTTGCAAGATTGAATATTTTTCCCATATGTTTGGGTACTGATTTATCTGTTTTATGAGATGCACTTTAGAGTCTTTAAATTGTTTTAATATCTCTCATGTCGTTTGATCATCCCTACAACTCAGCAGAGTTAGCAGAGCTGATAATATTTACAGCCTACTGAAGAGAAAGATAAAAGCAAAGTTCTTAGAGTTTTGTTAAGTGGCTCACCCAGAGTGGCTAGCATCTGGCAGAACTGAGATTTGAATCGATGTACTTTGCTTTTCCTTGTAAACAGTAATTCAGGGAAGGGGCAGCTCTTTGCCATCAAAGAGTTAATACTGTTTTTAAAAATAAAACAGAAATAAGGCCTAACTTTTACCTAAAAAGAAAAAATGAAGCTCTTAGGAGAATACTGTTGTAAAAGTCTTCTAAGCTACTTCATTTAGCTCATTTGGAAGCCATAAAAGAAAAGAAAAGTTACACTCTACTACTTTATTAAAAGATTTATTAAGTGACAAAAAATCAGGCGCATTTTATGACTTGAAGTTGTCTTGTGAAATATAATTTAATGAATGAGGCCAGGATCATTATTTTAAATAAGTGATATATCATATATTCTCAAATTCAATCCACACCCTTTCAACCATTTTAGAGGGCTATAAAATCTTATGCATGTTAGAATCACATGCCAATTGGATTTGTGCTCTGACTTTGGGTAAAATGGATTCCAAGGGATTCCCAAGACACCTAAATAGGCCTCAGTGTAGAGCAGCTGAACTTGAGACTCATGCATTAAACCAGAAATGCTTTAAAAATATTGGACGCCAGTTTGACTTTCTTTTCCATCTTCTAGTAAAAAGGATTTTGAAGGAGAGTGTGTCCTCCTTAGGCCCCAGGGTTAGAGCATTTGTAAGCAAAAATCATCTAGTATTAATTCATATTTGAACCTAATAAAACCACAAAGGGGGAAAACAGTGAAAGTCAACAGAAACAAAGATAATATACATAAGTCTCATTTTTTAAAAAGTTATCAGAAATAATACATTTAGAATAAAATGATAAAACATTTATAAGACTAAATATGGAATCTCCCACCAAAATGTGGAATCAACAAAAGGATATCAAGATGGTGTAAAATTCAGTGGATGAATTGAAAAATAGATGCAGCCAAAGAGAGAATTATGAAACAGAACATAGATCTGAAAGACAATGCTACACGATAAGCAATGGCAAATATTAAAAAACATGGAAGATAAAATGAGTAAATCTAACATTTATCAGCATTAGGTCACAGACAGAATAAATTATGAAAATGGAAAGATGGTATTTATGAAGAAATAATGCCTGAGGATTTTATGGAATTAAAGTATATAGATGGAGGGAACATGAAATATGCCAACCAGGAAGAAAAATAAAAGGAAAACAGAGAGTAAAAATAGGAATAGGAAGAAAATCTACTGGATGCAATCATGGTGTGAAAATGGGTAATGTCAGAAACAGGAGAATCTCTTAGGATGACCAGGTTGCTTTCTCAGTTTGAAGTTCACTCTAACCATTTTTGTTTGTACTGCCATGCATGTTCTTGATTTTATAAGCAAGAGCTCTAAAAAGCACAGATAAAATATGTAATCCTGGGAAACATTGTGTTTGCAGGTGAGTCTTTTGCTGTGATCGTGATAGGAACCTATTCTCACTTGGAGTCTTTCTTCCCAGACCTCAGTATTCTGATGGACAAGCAGCACACCATACTGGTTCTTAATTAAGATACATACCTCCTTCTGTAAGATACCATCCCTGCTTCATAGTGTGTTTGCTACTTGCTGAGTGGTAACTGGGTCTTCAGTTTGCCATTCTGTCATTTTATTAGTGCACAGCTCTCTGGGTGAACAGGTATGTAGTAAGGCCAGTGAGGAACGCCATATTGTCTTACTGTTTTGCTATAAAAGGACTTCTTTAATGAAAAACACTGTGAGCAACACCATGAAAGTGAATGACGCACCACTAAGTGTATGGTTGTTGGTCCATGAATATTTTCAAGTCTCTGCCTGTGATGAGCAACTTTCTTCTAGAACCATTCTAGATGAAATGTACCTATGCCAAAGTGGTTGAAGTAACTTAGATATAGTCCCTAAGGAATGTTGAATATCTTTGTAAAGCTTACTACATATAGGATTGAAAATAGAGTTGTCTGTATCATTAAAATACTTTCTTCCTATCTCATCTGTGCATTTTGAATGCATCCCCAGTGGAGTTTTATTGCAATTGCATGTAATCTATAGATCAGTTTGGATTAAAATAGACATTAAATCATATTGAGTCTTTCAACCCATGAATGGCATATGCCTCAGTCTAAATGTTCTTCAGTTTCTCTCAACAATGTTTTATGTGTATTTTTATAAAGGTTAACACTATTAAATATTGTTAGGCTACTGTAAAATAGGATCCCCATAAATTATTTTCCCAATTTTAATGTCTGCTATACTGAAGTAAAATTATCTTCTGTGTATATACCATGAATACTACAAATTTTTGATGCTCTTTTATCATAGTACCATTTTTACATACTTGCTAATAGGTTTATATAAATGATGGTGTCAGCTGAGACAGTGCTTTTTGATTTCAATGCATTTTGTCTGTCTTGCACTATTGGGCTGATTGGCACACCCAATACAATATTGGGCTGAAGTAATGAGAGTGTTCTTACCTTGTTCCCAATCTCAGGATCAGCTGTTCTTGTACAAGTGAATAAGATCATAGCTAAAGAGGTTTTGTACATGTTTGTGTGTATACTTTATAAGGTCAAATAAGTTCCTTCTTATTTTTGATTTGCTGAGTTTTGTTATAAATGCATGAATTCTGTCAAAGGGTAAATTCATATCATAATCATAAAATCATATTGAGATGATCTTAGGATTTTTGTTCTTTACTTAGTATCATTAATTGTACTGATTGATGTTCAGGTATTAGATCAGACATGCCGCCCTAGTATGAACTGTGCTGTACTGTGGTGTATTATCTTTTTAAAATAATGTTACATTTAGTTGGATAATAATTTGTTAGGGAGTTTTATATCTGTGTTCATAGTAGATCTTGGTTTGTAGTTTTATTTTCTTGTAGTGTCTTTTTCTTTTGTTGGTATCAGCTTAACATTGGCCATCAAGAAATGAACTGGGAAATATCCCCACCTTTTCTCTCTGCAAGAGTTTTTGCAGAATTGGAACTATTGTATACTCTTGGAATGTTAAGGCAATTTATCAGAATAGTTCTCCTGTGTAATTTTCTTTCTGAGTGGGTGTTTAAGTGTATATTTAATTTATTTAATGTAAAAGATGTGAAGAAAATATAATGCAGGTTCAGATAAAAAGTTATTGCAGTAAAAGACACATTGCTGTTAATCCCTTCAAACGTACTTATCCTTGTCTTCAAATATACTTATCCCATCATTCTTGCCACTCTCTGAAGTAGTTCTAGAAGTCCTTTTTCATGTCTTTAGTTTCCTCCTCCATCATGACAATGATCTCTGTGACACATGGCTTCTGGTATGGCAATTTCTGTCAGATAAAATCATTATGATGTGTCCTCACCCACCTTATTCACCAAATCTGGCACTGTTTGAGTTCTGGGTCTTCACCAAATCAATGACCATGAAAAGTAATTATTTTAAATCAATTCAGGATGTTGAGGTAGCCACAACAGCTCTACAAAAGACATAGGTATAGATGTTTAGAACTGAAACTTCATTGTTTTGTTACCCAGATTGAGGCATATGGCTAAAGCAACTCTGAATTTTATTACGTTCCTCTGAACATTATATTTTCTAGTACTATTACCTAGTTATCTAGAATGACGCTGCTAACTTGCCTTTTCTGCCATAGGCAGTTATTTATATTTCTGTCCTACCAACTTCCTCTTCAGCTGGCCTTTGCAGGTCTCCTCTCTAACTTCAAAATTTTGCCATCAATCCAGATATGGGGCTCACCTTCTCTGTGGTTTCCTCACTTGTGGCAATCGCCCTAATTTCAAGATTCTCCTGAGATGTTTTACACCATACTCTGGCCTTAGTCTTTTTATTTTTTTCTTTTGGTTTCTTATTCTACTTTTTATATTTGTTATTTGCTTGTTATTTGCTTTTTATTTGCTATTCACTTTTTAAAGAATATATCCATCCATGCAGGTGGTAAGTACCAGAGAGAAGATGTAAGACTGTCTAACACAAAGTCGGCCTCAGCTACTGTTTCTTACTTTTTAAAAATGTGATAATATAGTATACATCACGTAAGAATCAAGTAGGATAAATTTTACTATTTCAAATATGATGCTTTTACTTAGTAGGTTTAAAAAATGTTGGCATCTTCCCTCTCTCCCATCTTTCCTGTACCATCATCTATCATATCTTTTGTTGGTGGTGGTAGGTGCTGTCATGTTGTGTCCAACTCACTGTGACCCTCATAGGGTTTTCAATGGCTGATTGTTTCAGGATTGCTTCGGGAGTGCACTGCTAAGTCCTCCCATCCTCTTGTTACCAAGTTTTGTTTAGTCCTCTATGAATAAAATAACTCTCACCAGTGAAATATTTATTGTGATAGATCCTGTGGAAAGCAGATAATCTTCACTGTTGCCACTGTGTTCCAAGACAACCTCATTTCATGCCTCAGTTTTCTAACAGTCATAACTAGAGTTTCTGTATCCGTTCTTTAGACCATAAACTGATTGACCATGCCAGTTCATTGTCTTGCTTATCCCTGAACTCAGGTTTATTGTCTACATTAGTTATTTTTTTCAAAGTTTGCCTCTTGCTTTGGAACATTTTTGTTATTGTTATTAGGTGCCATCGTGTTGCTCATTAAGCTACCCTATGTATAAGAGCATGAAACACTATCCAGCACTGAGCCATGCATAGGATCTTTTTATGTTCGAGCCTATGTTGTAGCCACTGTGTTTCTTCTCATTTTGAGTCATGCCACATCAGCAAAGGGAGGTCCCAGGGGCTTTACTCCATTCCTATCATTAAGGTTGATTCTACCTTGAGGAAGCAACTCTTCCCTACTGTTTCTTGAATGCCTTCCAGCCTGGGGGCCCTCACTTTCTGGCACTATGTTTGATAATGCTTCTCTGCTAGTCATAGAATTTTCTATGGCTACTTGTTTCAGGAGTGGGCTACCAGGTCCTTTTCCCTAGTCTGTCTTAGTGTGGAAGTTTATCTGCAACCTGTCCCCCATGGGTGGCCCTGCTGGAATCTGAAATACCAGTGGCATAGCTTTTAGCATCACAGCAATGGGCAGTGCACCACAGCAAGATAAGCTGGCAGACATGTGGGTACTTACAGCTACCCTTCTGCTTTCCTTTCTTTTTTTCCTTCTTTCTTTTCTTTTACTCTTCTCTCATTTATTCTCTTCTACTCTCCCTCCTTTCCTCCCCCCCTGCCCCTCCTTTCCCTTCTGTCCCATCCTTACTGCCTGCCTGCCTGCCTGCCTCCTTCCTTCCTTCCTTCCTTCCTTCCTTCCTTTCTTTTTTCAGCATGTTTACTATGTGGTGCTTTATAGTTATTATTGAATCACATTAGCAAGCACATAAAAATTTTGGGGGGGTTGTTATTATTTTTCTAATTTTGTATGTTAGGAGCAGAGGAAAGAGTGATTATATTTGGGCAGGGGAATATTCTAGAGGCAGACTTTAACATACACTTTTCCTTCTATTCTAAAAATGATTGTTTGGGTGACATTTCCCATGTACATACACACATTTGTATACAATATCATTTCCAAATTAAAAGAAAAAAACTTGCTAATACCTAAAACAGAAAGTGGAAGTGAGAGAATGAGGAAACTAAGGGTAAAGATTAAGCTGTGGCTCCATTGTTGGCACCCTTGAACTGTTAGGGTTAAAAGTCAAACCATGAAAAGCACTTCAAATTGGACTGGACCTGCAGAAAGCCTGTGACAGGCACATGATGCCCAGGGTGCCATGGCCCACTGTGCACCCAGCATTCTTTTCCGAACTTGTTTGTCCCATTCAATTCTTAGTTACCCTCATCTACACATAGAGGTCGAACAACCCTGCAGGCAGTGTGGTTCAATCCAGACCTTTCTGACTTTTCTTCTAATGCTTTTTTTTTTTCTTCTTCTTTCTTTTTTTTTTTTTCCCCCCCAAAGGTCTGGATTTTTATTCTAGGATTCTTTAAATTTGGTCACTAGAATAGATGGTACTATGGCAGATATCTGTGAATGCTGTGTCTATTTTACCATTAATAATCATCTTCTAAAGAGAAATGCATACATATGAGGGGAAAATATCAAGTCAACAGCTACTTATTTATTTTTTAAGTTTACTTTTGAATTATGGAAAGCATTGCCATAGCATCTTAATAAGGCCTGCTGGGTAACCACAAGCTTCTTAACACCTTGCAACATTTCCAAGCACTCCAAGGTCTCTGCCCCTTGCTGTCTCTGGATCCTCTTTACCCAGAGTCTAGGGGCTTTGTGGCAACCAGAACATGCCCTAACTCTCAGTTTTTAAGATCCTATAACACATTTTTCTTTTTTATTAAGGTATTTATCTTTGCAACAGAGCCAAACATTAGTACTTCAGTTAATTATATACTACACTACTCTGGACTTCAATCTCAAGAAATATTTATTTGCTGCTTTACGTTCAGTAAAATAAATATTTGTATCCTGATATTTAAAGTGCCATCAAGTGCCTTCTCAGTGCAGCGGGCAGCACACGAGTCTTGGAAAAGCCTTGTCAGCACAAAGAGTGCACAGCTTCAGACAGGCCATTCCAAGGCAAGTCACCGCAGCTGCGATGAGAAAACAAAATAAAAATGACAGTTGTCCCCTCTTTAGAAACATGTGGCAAGCAACCGGTCAGTGGTTCAAGTCTGCCAAGCCTCTGCTGCTACCTGTGTGCATCAGTGTGCAAGAGAAGTGTCTGTGACTATCTCCCGGCCCACCCCCACTCCATTTCTTTCTTTTAGTCCCCATCCTGACATTGTTCATATTCATAACTTCATGTCCATAAGTTCTTGCATTTTCCATGTCTTTTTCCATATTAATTTGCATATGCGTCCTAACTCAGGCGAATGCTCTGAGAAAGCAGTGTTAGAGTGGGCACATCAAGCAGACCCTTCAAAGAGGAGGCCTCCCCAGCAGAGTAAACGTTAGATACGGCGATGGTTGAAGCGTGTGCGGATTATTCTTTGCAGGGCAGCAGAGCACTTCTTCAACAGAAGGTTGAAAGAGTGTGTGCATGTTGAAGGTCTGAGGCTCTGGGTAAAGGTAAACAAACAGTGGGGTGGTAAAGCGGGAGACATGGAAAGTTAAGCCTCTCCTCTCCGCGTGCTGGAGAAGCCAAACGTGCTTTAGAGTTCCCACGCAGTTAAACCTCAGACTCTTTCCTGGGAAACATGGTGGAAAGGATGAAGTGAAGACTATCAAGAAAGTAGAGGAGGAAAGAATATCATACTGTCTCATTTAATCAGGGGAGTGCGGTTTAGCTCAGTTGGTAGAGTGCTTGCTCTCCAGGCTCTAAGGTCCTGGGTTTGATTCCCAGCACTGCAAAAATGGGAGAAGGACCTGGAAGCCTACTCCCCCCAAAAATCCTGAAAAAGACAATCAACCATCGAAAACTCAGTGAATAGCAGAGCGTGGGCATGGAACAGTGTTGAGTGGTGTTTCTTTTTGTGGTATAGGGTCGCTATGAGTTGGACTCGACTGGACAGCACCTAACAACTACTACAACAACACTTAATCAGGAAGACTGAAAGAATGAGCTGTTAACACAAAATTAATTGAAAATGGATTTTAAAATTCTACTTCAAGCTAGGCTGCTTAAAATATTAAACACTGTATTTTGGTGTGTGTTTGTTAGGTACTTAATGCTAGTCTTATAGAATGTTGTAAAGTGGTGCATGAGTAAGGAAGTACTGGCTAAGGAAACCTGGAAAATACTAAGCATCAAGTTTTAATAAATGAACAAATCATTTCAGATGTCACGTGGCAAAAACAAATGCAGGCTGATTTTTGAGGCTTGGCTAACTTGCAACTCAAATGTATTATTGCATCTCTAGCACATATCCTGAGCTGGGGGTTAGCTCGGTTGGTAGAATGGTGCTATGTGCTCTCTGAGGTCCGGCGTTCTATCCCTAGCAACGCAAAAATGGGAGAAGATCCTGGCAGTCCACTCCCAATGCAATCCTGAAGCAATCTGCCATTGAAAACTCTGTAAATACCAGAGAAGCACTGATGTCGTGCCGATATAGTGTGGTGTCAGGGAGTGTTTAGTTCTGTTGTGCATAGGGTCACTATGAGTCAAACCCTACTCAGTGGCACCTAACATCAAGCACCTATCCCAGTGTCATGACTACAAAATGCCTAGAGTAATTGCTGGGTAGTTGGGCTGGGTAGGAGAATTTTGATAACGTTGAGTTATCTTTGTATAAGAGCAAATAATCTTTCTCAGAAGTTTCTCAGCAAACCCTTTCCTTACATCTCATTAGCTAGAATTGTAGCCTATTCCTGTTCCTCCATCAGTCCTTCCAGAAGAATGGCATGCGATCTGGCTAGTGAGGCTTGACTCCATGGTGCTCTGGAGACCTCCAGGACCCCCACTTCCCTTGCTAGCCACCAGGGCCTGAAGAGAACCAGATTTCAGGTAGGAGAGAAGAAGGAGTAAAAACTAAGAGCAAAGACTGGGGAGTTGACAAGCAATTATGGCTGCCACACTAGGAAAATACTGTTTAACTATTTCTGTGTTGGTGTTACATGAACTTGCTACTTTTGGGTTTCTTGACATAGGACCATGTTTCAAGTTCTGTTAGTTTGACAAATCTAACCCTCACATTGTCTCAGTCTTGAATATGCTAATGGAGCTGGTGACTCTAAGGGAGGCTTAAAGTCTGCAGTGTTTCTTGAATAATAAAATATTTTATTTTTCTAAGCATTCTTTCTGGGATGAATGTCTTTATTATAGCACTTAAGAAACTGTTCTCCTGAATTATTAGTCCGAATTCATATTATAGTATAAATTTTGTAATGGTCATAATGCCTCCAATATTGCTGTTTTAACTACTATAAAAATAGAAAGTTGTGAAGTATCGTGTTAAAAATGAATAGCTTTATAAAATACATAAAACGGTAGTGGTTAGAGTAGTAAATACCATAGTGTAGTTGATGATGACAGTGAAAATGTCAAGATCAAATTGGTGGGATCACTGTTAAGGTCTTTTTGCCTTGCTTTGCAGTTAAAATTGTTTGTATTAGAAAGTTGGAGTTTAACAAAACAAGCACAAGAAAACAGAGTACAGCTTTTATGTATACAAAACTGTTACATAAGAAGATACATAGAAAAGAAAATGATAGAGTATATATATATAATAGAAAAAGTGAAGGATATGCTCTGGCCGAAGCATCTAAGATACTTATAACCTAGATGAGAAAAAATTTAAAATACTATTGAAGAAATCGAAAATAAACTTGAGCAAATAAAAACAACACATAGGAAGTCTCAGTTTCGTCAAGACTTTGTCCTATGTAAATTTGTTCATAAGCACAGCAGAGTCAATAAACTTGCCACCAAGTTGTTTGTTTGATATTTATTTATTCATGGATTTATTTATTTTTATAGTACAGTTTGTTGAACCCAGGGCTTCATGCATGCCAGTCTACTGTTCTACAACTGAGATATCCCCCATATGCCCCCCTTTTCTTTTTTGTTTTGAGATAGGGTTTTACTAAGCAGCCCAGGCTGCCTCTGGCCTCGGTCTTGATCTCTCCGTCATTCTGCCTCTGCCTCCCCAGTAGCTAGGATTGCAGGCATGAGCCATGGTACCCAGTTGTTCAATTTTTTTCCAAAGCTAAACAATTGTCAATAAAGTTAATAAAAAAGCAACCAGGAAGATCTAAAAATGATGAACAATTATGGTGGGAGGAGTGTCTTCATTAGACATTTAAATGTGTTATTAAGACTTTTTAATTGAAACCTGGGTGTTAGTGCCTGAATAGACAAGCATATTTTAATAATCCACATGTGGACACAGTGACATATGGAAATGTAACTTGTAGTAAAGACAGCACTTCAAATCAGAGAAGATAGCTATTTGTTCCAATATGCAAAAATTCTACTTAGGATAGCTGTATGAAGTTAAAGTTTCAATTTATTCTTTATTCTATGCACTATAATACATGGCAAGTAGATCAAATATTTAAGTCTAAAAACTAAAATTATAAAAGTACTATGAGAAAACATGAATAGAATCTGATACTCTTGGAGTGAGGATATTTTTTCTAACCATGCAGAAGTAATAAGGAAAAAAATTATATTAGAAATGTTGAATCTAATAAAACTTTATTTGGAAAAACTACTTAAAGTAAAAGAAAAATGTCAAACTAGGGGCAATAAATTTGCAATGTAATTTCAAAGAATTAACCTAATTAATAAAAGTTTTTTCTCCTTCCTTTATTGGTAAATGTTGGTGGTGTACCGAGTAATAATACAGCATTGGTTTGTCCATTGTGCAACTATTATATCACTTTTGATCACACTTTTCTCAACTAACAAGGTTTATGGAACCTTTTGACTTATGTGTAGTAAAACTCATATGCATATTTGGGTTATATTCCCCTATTTTTCCCAAGTACTCATGAAGTTGCATCGTTTACATTAAGATTATCCTTTCCCCCTTTATCCCTCTACATTGATTCTCCTCCCCATCCTACCTTCCATAGTTGTCACTTCTCTTTGCTATTTCTGTCCCTCCTCCTTTCTACTCTTTATTTTGTCCCTTCTTTAATAAGTTTGGCTGTGCAGTTTTGTATATCAACTTATGTATAGGATTTTTTTTCATTTAAGATTTAGCTCCTACATATGAGTGAGAACATACGGTGTTTCTCTTTTTGAGCTTGTGTTTGTTCACTTAAGATGATATTCTCTTGTTACATCCATTTTGCTGCAAATGATGTTATTTCATTTTTTATCAATGCATAGTGTTCCATCGTGTATATGGACCATAATTTTTTATCCATTCTTTTGTTGATGGATACCCTGGTTGGTTCCATATCCTTGCTATTGTGAAGAGACTGCATTGAATATGGAGATGCAGGTGTCTCTGTGGCATGATGACTTGTCTCCCTTGGGGTATATTCCCAGTAGTGATATAGCTGGGTCATATGGCAGTTCTATTTTAAGTTTTCTGAGGTATCTCCATACTGATTTCCAAAGTGTTTGAAGCAATTTACGTCCCACCAATAAAAGGTTTAAAAAACAGAAAAGGAAGTGGAATTCTCTGAATAAAAATTGGCTATATTATGAACAATTTGCAGAAAAATAAAGTTTTCTCCTTTCTAATGTGCAAAGATGTTCAACTTTCCACATAAGAATGCAAATAAAAATGCACAGGGGAAGCATTGCTCATGTATCTGGCTGACGAATATGCCTCTGCTGGTGAGGTTGTGGCTACATGAACATTCTCACCTATTGCAACTGAAACAGCAAAATGATGTGCTCCCTTTCCAATATAAAGCAGAAATGTAGATGGTTCCCCTTTACCTAAGCCAACCTATGGCTCAGAAGCTATCCCCAGTATCCTCATGCAAAAATTGAGATAAGAAGAAAGTACGCACACAAGACTTTGCATTACATTATGTTTTTTGGGGTTCTTTCTTATATATGATTGTTATTCTAAGCAGAATATTTGTATGGTATGGGATAAAACAAATGAGGATCATGACACTGTCATTAAGAACCAGTATTTTCACTTTCAGAGAAAAGTAAGTGGAAGTATCAAGATAAGTAAAAACTCTGCAGTCTTGAATTTGGTTTGAAAGCAATGAGTTCATGGTAAATTTTATTTAAATTACTTTTTAAAACTCCTCTGTGTTCACTATAACCATAAATCCTAGCTCTGCTGACAAGCAGTAAGAATTAAATTGATAGATATTTAAATGAGACTCACACAGAACACAAAATATGTGGCATATGAGACATTAATGTGCATTATCAAAAGGAAAAATAAAAATAGAAGTAAAATGGCAAATTCTGGATATCTCTTCTGGAGAAGATATTTTACATTTCAATATTGTTCTAAAAAATCTCTCACTAAAGAAACCTAAAAACTATTTTAACACAGTGAGTGTCAAGAGCCCTTTGTGTGTTTTGAAGGGGGAACATTTGAGGTTTTGGAATTCCTGTTTCTTCACTGCACAAATGTGTTTTAGAATTGAGTTAGGAAGTAGTACTGTGAAAGTGAAATGCAGTGTGTGGATAATTATTCTTCATAGAGGGAAAAGAGGTCTAGAGAGTCCTGGTATTATGTACTTAATGAGTGCATAACTTAATACAAGCATTGTTTCGTATCTGCTAGGAGCTGAATGCTGTGCTCAGTACTGCACAGTGAAGGGGGGAAGAAAGAGAAGAGAGCTGTCTGAGAGGCCTCTTGGCAGAGCATGAGAATGCAGGGCTATCATTAATGTTATCATAGAAGTTTGAAATGCTTTATGGGAATCTTTAATTGTGATTGAGGAGCTAAGTGCAGGAAGATTTCCACTTGTGTCCTGGAGAGAGAATTAAGTCATGCTGGGTGAAAGCTAGGAAGGGCATTCTAGCAAAGCAAAGAACATGGGCAAAGACAGACTTACAGGAGTGATAACCTTCCATGTTTGGAAGAAAAAAAGAAAAGAGTATATAGAGAAAGAGTGAGGGAGGG
>VMDO01021786.1:0-34736 GCA_007922755.1 Pedetes capensis | reverse complement strand
ATATAATCACCTTTTGCTCAATATGACAAACTTTTGGGTAATTCAACTCTAAGAGTCTCCAAAGTGAGACACAGCATATTAAATAATATTAAATATTAATTTTCAGACTGATGCATCATATATTCTATACATAATAAATATACTGTTTTTATTTTACCAAATATAAATTGCTTCTAAGTTAAGTCATGTGATAAAAATATAATTCTTGAGCCTTGGGGAAAACTGATTCAAGTAGTGATCAAAAATTATGGTGAATGCTACTGCCAAGTGCTGTCCAATGAGAAAGCAGGGATCTATGTGGGAAACAACACATCAAACCTTAGGAAGAGCATGTGACAAGTTTCAGCTAAGGTTATGATCCTGAGACCAGGGTTCAGAGTTCTCAATGGAAATGACCTACTTCTCCTCATGCAAAAAAAAAAAAAAAAAAAAAAGCCTGTCCATCATGATTCAACATCAAGGTTATGCTAGTTGAGTTTTTTGACCTTGATGGAGTTGTGCAAGCTGAGTTTTTACCCAGAAACACAATGGTGAACTCTGAATATTGTTAGGGCTTATTAGAGCACTTAAGAAATGATGTGCATAGAAAACACCCTGAGAAATAGGCAAACAGTTCCACTCTCCATCATGACAAGATTCCATGTGGCACACCACTTTTGGTTCAGCAATTTCTGCCAAATAAAAGCAATACAGTGTGTCCTCATCTACCTTATTCACTGAATCTGGCACTGTGTGACCTCTGGCTCTTCCCCAAAGTCAAAATGAGCATCGAAGGTAAACATTGTGAATTGATTCAGGACATTGAGTTTGCCATGACATCTCAACTAAAGACACCCAGGAAAAGAGGACGTCCAGGATTGCTTCAGAGAGTGATAAGAACAACAGAATAAGTGTGTTCAAAGCAAGGGGGAGTTTTTCCAGGGAGATTAATGGCAATGGGTCTTTGGCTGTAATAATTTTTTTTAACTTAAACATTCACTGTATTTTGTTACCATACCTTATACTTATCTCAATTCTTTCCATGTTCCAATTTTGTAATGATATGCCCTTCTGAAATATGGCACCAAGATAAGTGTCCCTATTTCTTCATTTGATCTGATTGCCATCTGAAGAACAGCACATGCTGCATAGAATGGCAGTGGAGTGGACGTCCGTGAGCACAGACACTGTGGGTTCTGCCTTATTCCCTCTTCAGTTCGGACTTGCTGTCCATCTAAGAGTCATGCCTGTGAGCAAACAGCCAGACAGGGGAATATTGTTACCAAGGTCTTCAGTGCTGGTGGCTCTCTGGGTGGCTCTGTACTCCTGCCTTCTGCCTCAGCATTGAGGTTGCTGCTAGCTCAGGGTTATCCCCTTGCCTAACCTCGATAGGACACATCTGACTAAGGCTTTGCAAGCCCTCCTGATAATTCACATGTCACTCTGGTTGTATCAATGCGATACTCATCAAAGGACAAGAAGAGGGACAATACCACTTCTGGTATGAAAAGAATGACATTCCTACAGACCTACCAGTGAGCAGAGGAGGGATGTTCCTGTAACTGGGGCAGG
Source organism: Pedetes capensis (assembly GCA_007922755.1). Taxonomy (NCBI): domain Eukaryota; kingdom Metazoa; phylum Chordata; class Mammalia; order Rodentia; family Pedetidae; genus Pedetes; species Pedetes capensis. Next base: position 33,185 of record VMDO01021786.1, on the reverse strand, counting down.
ATCTGGGTGAAAGGGCCCCAGGTGGGAAGCAACATTAGAATCATCCCTTAGTTTTTATTTCAATGAGAAAAATGAGATCAAAAGAAAGATAACCATTTGTCCACCCATTCATTCATTTATATAACATGCCAAGAATGTGTAAGCCCCAAGAGGAGCTAAGCGAGGAGCAGGAAAGAGAAGAGCCAGGCCCACTATTTGGCGTTAGCCTGCCCTTTGAAGTTGGGTCAGTGTTTCTCAATGCACCTGCCCACCACTCACCTGAAGAACTTTCAAAAACTATTTGCACTTGGGACACATCCCTGGAGATTTTTATTCTACCAGACTATGTTGGCTTCAGAGCTTCCCAGGTGATTTTAATGTGTGTCCAGCACAGATAGTAATGGAGCAAGCTGGAAAAGTGACTAGCAAGTAAAATATCTATGATCAGATTCTTGAACCTTTTAAGGTATTTTTATGCTAGTTTTCCTTGAGTTTTCTCCTCATCTTTAATAAAAGTCCAGCTTGGCTATGCTTAGAGAACCTAAGGAAAAGTCTACACATTTTTGAGGCAACTCTTTGAAGGGAGCTTAGCACACCTTTGTCCTGTCCCAGTGATGCCATTAAAGGGAGATGACCTCAAGCAGAAGATAACTTAAGGAGCCAAGGTCAAAGCCCAGAACTCATCTCCTACTCCCACTAGAGAGCCTCTTCTATATGCTCCTTCCTTGAGGAATAGAGACAATTAGAGGCCTCTTTTTAAAGGTACATTTATATACTAAAGTGGCATAACAAAAAGGACTATTTTTCCCATGGTAGTCCCTGTCTCTCCACCCCACATGCCAGCAGTTGCAAACTGGGCTCTTGTGAGTGTCAGAGAAAGAGAGTGTTTCTATAGGAGCAAAGGTTTACCTGTCTCCCAAAGCTGGCTTCCCAGGAAGAAGACAGGGCAAGACAGTCACTTCCCCCCAGAAGGGCTGATCTATGCCTCCTCTTTATCACCCTTTACTCAGACCCTTTAAGGACTTCTGTATGTTAAAATCCTAGTGCCCACTACCCAGCAGGATACAAGATTCACAGAAGATAGGCAGTGAGTGGTTGCTGGATAAATAGGTAAAATTATCTAAAGTATTTATTTACCCCCTGAATCTACTCAGTATTTTGGCCTTCCCTGACATTCCCAGCTCCATTCCCACCAAGGCAACTATTTTCTCTTTTCCAGGGATGGTGCATGTGACCTTCCCAGAAAGATCTGTCCCTGTCCAAGGCAGGTGGAGGAGCGATCATACTTATTCTTCCCACTGCATTCTGTTCTAACGGCCAATGGCTCCACACAATCAGTGTTGGGGTGTTGGTAACAAGAAGGGATGTCGAGATAAATGAAGCTTTAAAGATTGTTGTTCTTGACATAAGTTATTTGGGGAGTAAAATAACTATTATTTATTGACTTGTGTAGCATGGCCTGATCATGTGGTGAAATAATATACTCTGAAGCATGAGTCAGATTGCAATTAAGCCTAGGGAATTTTAGTCTCTGGCTAGGGGTGTTTAAAATCTCATCTATGGTATTGCAATAAGCAAACAATTTCATTTTTTTATTTCCACAGAAAGTAATATTAAAATGGAAAGCCACAAATAACTGCACAAGAATGTTAGAAACAAATTCCATGGAGGTAAAAATTATCAACTACTTTCATCCAACACAATACGTGGATTCCATAGAGGTATCCCATCTAAATACCAAACAGACCCAACATACTTGTCCAGGACAGAGACATTTGCAAGTTGAGTTTATTTCTTGAGTACCATAAGAGCTACATCTATAAGTTCAGAAAAGTGCATTTTTAAAGGAATAAGAAAAGGCATTTTTGTTCTGTCTGTTTATTTCAGCAAACAAATCAGCTGTGACTATAAAGAATATGAAATAACACTTTAGCCACAAGCTAAAGAAAGTTCTACTTTGGCATTTACTTTGAAAAAATACATGTGACACATAGTAGGTCTTCTACAAATGCAAAATTACTTGCCTTATTATATTTATCTCCTCTTATATTTGTCTCCTGATAAAAGTTTTCACTGACAATCGAATCTTCAACCTCTAAGGGTGTTGTGAATGATCATTTAGAACATAGTTGAACAACAGGCAGCATCACATCACAAAAAGTTGATATTTTTAAAAGAAAACTCCAGTTCCTCTCCCAATCCCTACCTAGTGGTTCACAATCATTTCACCAATAAACCTTGTAGCTCTCTTCCTAAGAACATTCATACTGAACCAAAGATAATGTTCAAAGAATAGTGTCTATGAATTTGAGTGGCTATTACATATGATCACAGGATAGGAAATTAATTTTCAAATAAACAAATGGACAGTGGATGTGAAATAACACCCTAAAATATAAATTTACCCTAGCTAAATATCAAGTATGATGTACTATGCCCTCACCAGAAAAGCATCATTCAGGGCTGCTGTATGTTCTTATGTATTCATCCTTGTACCTAAATGCTTTCAGTTTTTAAATTTAGACAAGATCATAATTATCCAGATCAGCAAGATGTCCATCTGCTTTCAAGCATGCAGCTGCTAGCCTTTAAACAGCAACTTTTCCTGATTCATAACTTATTCATCCCAGGACACACTCAGACATCTGCTTTATCATTAATTCAGCTTGCCATGGCATTTTGTTTTAAAGTTTCACAACCTCTATCAGGTAATGCAGTCATCTGGTAAGTGAGTCTTCTTCCACAGAAAAAGTCAACTGTGTGGTTTGCCAGTACTGATGGTCCAATCTTGGGATCCTATATGTGTATATGTATGTAAATACATGTTATTAGACACCCCTCTTTAAAACAATAATAACATTAATAATAGCTACCATTTAGTCCACATTAGGCCAGATACTTTATTTTATTTTCTCTTAATTTTATCTTTTATTTTTTAATTGATTTTATTAACATGTATTAAATTGTCATATTATTATGATCCTGTGTGATAATTAAACAAATTCCTGTAGCATACAGTGATAACATCAAGGTAATAGCATTTTTCTCTTATTGTTTCTTTATGATTGGATTCTTTGAGCTCCTCTATTCTAGATCTTCATCAAATATATAATAGATTATTTTGAACTATTATCCTCCCACTGGGCTGTGGAACACCAGAACATATTCATTCTCTCTGTGTCTTGGTACTTAACATACGATCTCTTTTTATCCACTCCCCTTTTCCCATATACATAGACTTTCTCTAGTGATCATGTCTGTAGCGATCACATCTAGTGATCATGTCAAAAGAGACCCTGAAACTTGCCCTTGAACATCAAGCAGCTAAAGTAACAGGAAGACATGATGAAGTTAGAGAAGATTTCAAAGGTCAGCTCAAGAAGACAAAATCAAATATTATAATGACACATCTACAAAGAGGTAGAGATGGTAAACCAAAAGGGAAGAACATGCTCTGTTTTTCTCAAACTTAAGGCATTGAAGTAAAAATTCAATTAATGAAGGATTGGGCTGGGATTTAGCTCAGTTGGTAGAGCACTGCGCTGTAGTCTCTGAGGTCTGGAGTTCAATTTCCAGCACCACAAAAATAGGAGAAGGGCCTGGTAATCCACTCCCAAGGCAATCCCAAAACAGTCAGCCATTGAAAACCCTATGAGGGTTGCTATGAGTCGGATACCAACTCAACGGCACCTAACAACAACAACAGGGGAAATATTAAATGACACAGGAAACATCAAAAGAAGATGGAAGGAATACACAGTTATTATACCAAAAAGAACTGGTAGATGATGAACCATTTCAAGAGGTTACATATGATCAAGAACCAATGATACTGAAGGAAGGAGAGGAAACTGCCTTGAAGGAATTGGCAAAGCACAAGGCTCCAGGAATTGATGGAATACCGATTGAGATGTTTTAACAAACAGACGCTGCACTAGAGGTGCTCACTTGTTTATAGCAAGAGATTTGGAAAACAGCTAGCTGACCAGTTGACTGGCAGAGATACATGTTTACGCCTATTCCCAAGAAAGGGATCCAACCAAATATGGAAATTATCGAATGATATGATTAATATCACATGCAAGTAAAATTTTGCTAAATATCATTCAAAAGTTACTGCAGCAGTGTATAGACAGGGAACTACCCAAAAAACAAGCCAGATTCAGAAGAGCAAGAGTAAGCAATTTCATGATAAAGGGAAAAAAGATTGAGGATGTTCAAGGTTTTGCTTTACTTAGTTCTACAACCAACCCTCATGGAAGCAGTAGTTAGGAAATCAAAAGATGCACTGCACTGTTGCAAAAGACCTCTTTAAAGTGTTGAAAAGTAAAGATGTCACATTGAAAACAAAATGTGCACCTGACTCATGCCGTGGTATTTTCAGTTGCACTGTATGCTTGTGAAAGCTGGACATTGAATAAGGGAAACAAGAGAAGAATTTGTGCTTTTGCATTATGGTACTAGAGACAAATATTGAATATATCATGGACTGCCAAAAGAACCAAGAGATCCATCCCAGAAGTGCAACCAGAGTGCTCCTTGGCAGCAAGGATGGCTAGAGAGTCTTACATACTTTGGACATGTTGTCAGAAGGGTCCAATCCCTGGAGCAGGACATCATGTTTGGGAGAGTGGCAGGTCAACAGAAAAAAAGGAAAGCCCTCAACTAGATGGATTGACACAATGACTACAGCAATGAGCTTAAACATAAAAAAGATCATGTGTCTGGCACAGAGTTGGGAAGTGTTTTGTTCTGTTGTACATAGGGTCCCTATGAGTCAGACCCAACTCAATGGCATGTAACAACAACATCAAAACCTCAGATCATCTGCATTTAGTAATGGAAGTAGATGCTTGCCACCACACACAGGTCTTTTCATGATGTGGTTCTTTCTTGGCTCTACCCAGCAGATCAAGTTTGAGATGTTCCAGCAGTCTCCCCTTATCCACGAAGGATGTGTTATAAGACACCACCTACCAGTGCATGCCTGATTGGACAATAGGCTTAAACATAAAAAAGATCATGTGCATGGCACAGTGCTGAGGAGTGTTTTGTTCTATTGTACATAAGGTCACTATGAGTGAGACCCAACTCGACAGCAACTAACAGTGACAAGTGATCACTATTCTACATTCAGCTCAATTTTTTTAGCTTTCATGTATGAGAGAAAACATGCAGTAATTTATCTTTTTGAGTCTGGCTTATTTCACTTAACATAATATCCTCTGTTTTGATTTGTTTTGTTGCAAATAGCAGGAATTCATTGTTTCCATGACTGAATAATATTCAATTTTTGTGGACATATCACATTTTCTTTATCCATTCATCCATTCATGGACAGCTAGGTTGATTCCATACCTTTTCTGTTGTGAATAGTCGGCACTTCATCTTTATCTTCACTACTACTCTCATGGTCTTTATTTTACAAATGAGCAAACCAATAAGACTGGATAATTTATCCAATGACATTAGGTATGGAAATGGCAGAAATTAATTGTTGAGCCCAGATCTATTTGTTCCCAAACTCAAACTTCTGCAATAATCAACTTTGCTTCATATTTGAATTGCTGTGGTTGTTGTTGTTGTTAGGTGCTGTCGAGTTGGTATCTGACTCATAGGGACCCTCACAGGGTTTTCAATGGTTGACTGTTTCGGGATTGCCTTGGGAGTGGATTGCCAGGTCCTTCTCCCATTTTTGGGGTGCTGGGAATTGAACTCGGGACCTCAGAGACTGCAGTGCAGCACTCTACCAACTGAGCTAAATCCCAGCCTAAATTGCTGTGGAGTAACTGAAATATGCTCATCATATTTATGGAGCAAGAGAGACTACATTTAACTCTATGCTATTTATCCTCTAACCAAAAAAGCTATGGCATGTGGCACTTAGTTCACATATATCCTTTAAAAACGGTAAGTCACTGTGTACATTTGTTGAATCTTTCTGCTCTCCTGGACAACTTTTGGCAGTTGTGGCTATCCATTTTATTTTTCCAGTCACTGACAGTAGCAGCATGGCATAGATGAAGAATCCAGTAAGTGTTCAAGGAAAGTTCATTTCTCTGGGGTCTGAGAGAAGATGACCTTGTCCACTCTTACTTGGAAGAAATGCTTAGTATACAGAAGATTCTGTCTAAAGGAGACCAGTTTTATCAAGCATAAATATTTTTATCTGTATCAACATTGTTCTCCACCAATCTTTTGCTTCCTATGTATTTAATAACAACAGTGTGTATAGAAAATATGTAGGGCCAATTTCAAATCTTGGCTTTGTGACCTAACATTGGTCAGGCTTCTTAGCCTCACTTTTATCAACTGAAAAACAATTAATGACATCTTTTGCTCTGTCTTTTAAAAAAGAGATATGGAGAAGAAAATTGAATGCCATGAAAAGATAACATTTTGTAAGCACTCATATCAAAAGCCTGCAGGCATATCACTGTGGTGTCTGATCCCATCATATCTCAGAAGCTAAGCAGGGTTGGGCCTGGTTAGTACTTGGATGGCAAACTGCCTAGAAACATGAGGTGCTGTAGGCTTGGGAGAAGGCCTCCCCCCCAAAGCAATCAGCCATTGAAAACCCTATGAATAGCAGATAAACACTAGCAATACTGTCTTACTTGCTATACATAGGGTCGCTATGAGTTGGATACCAACTCAACAGCTCCTAACAACAGCATACCAAAAAGTAATATATAAGCAGGGCATGGTGGCGCATGCCTGTAATCCCAGTGGCTCAGGAGGCGGAGGCGGGAGGATCACAAGTTCGAGACCAGAGGTAGTCTGCATAACTTAGCGAGACCCTGTCTCAAAAAATAAATAAAATGGGCTGGGGGCATAGCTCAGTGGTCCAGTCCTTGCAAAGCACGCAGGCGCAAGGCCCTGAGTTCAACCCCTAGTACAACAACAACAACAACAACAACAACGACAAGTAATATACACATCAGTATAATTTTTGTTTTATAAGAAGGGAAAAAATATAAGTAGAGACAAAGCCTGGAAAATTACATCAAAAATATTAATGTTACTGCTGGATAATAATGTGACTGGGTTTTATTTTCTTCTTTTAGCTATGATTTCTAAACTTTGTAAAATTAATGCAACACAAATTTTCAAATGATGACATGTAATTTAAATGTAAGTGATAATGGGAATTAGAAAATACAGTAATTACAGAGCAAAGACATCTACCAGTAATCAATTTAAACCACCTTTAAAAGTACATATGATTTAAAAAAGCCAATAATACTATCTATAAGAAACCTACATCGGATACAATGATAATGCTAATTTAAAAGTAAAATGAGGAGAATGGTATATAGTCAGTTCCCATTTATTCACAGTAGTTATATTCTAAAACGTTGTTGCAAACAATAAGTTAGCAAACGTGGGACCACTGCTCTTAAGGAAAATAGTTACATCCTCTGAGCCTCTATCACAATATTTTTATCAATTCGTCAACATATAACCTTGTCTTATGTGTGCTTCTGTTTATAGGCTAAAACTTATTTAATCTGTGTTAGCTGTTCATTAACATTGAACTCACACCCAACAGCAACACAACTCTGCCTGAGCAGAGCTTTTGTAAGACATGAACTCTCTCCATAAGGCACATCACAGCCTTATTGTGCTTGGGAACACTAGACAACACCAAAGCACAATGCTGGAGGGCTATTTAAACAGTGAGATCACCAACAAAAAACATAAAAATGTGAAAACCAGCCGGGTGCGGTGGCACACGCCTGTAATCCCGGCGGCTGGGGAGGCAGAGGCAGGAGGATGGCAAGTTCGAGACCAGAGGCAGTCTGTGTAATTTAGTGAGAGCCTGTCTCAGAAAATAAAAAACCCTACAAAATGGGCTGGGGGTGCAGCCCAGTGATCTAGGCCTTGGGTTCAACCCCTAGTACTGCAAAAAAAAAAAAAAAAAGTGAAAACCATGGCATTAATGGAGCACGAAAAGCACACTCATTTACAATGTAAGAGCAGGAACTTGGAGGAGAGTGTCCAGTCTCAGCTGGAAATACCTGTGTCAGATGACTCAAACTTTTTGCCACTCTGCACATGTGTGAGAGCGACAGCCATGCATTAATTTGGGGATTACAGATAAACTTTAGTAAGTAGGCAAATTCACAAATAGGGAAATCACACATAGAGAGAATCCACTGTACCATGCAACCACTAATTAAAAGAAGCCTGGGATTATTATCAGTCAAAATAGACTTCAGAACAATGTTCCCAAGGATAAAGAGAGACAGTGCCTAATGATAAAAAGAGACTTACTAGGAAGACACAATCTTAGATGTATATGCAACTAATAAGAGAGTTTAAAATATGAAGCAAAAAGTTATAAAAGCAAAGAGAAATGGAGTCATCCACAATTTTTGTTAAAGTCTTCAGCACTCCTCTCCTAGTAATTAACAGACCAAGTAGCCTGAATATCAGCTAGGATCTAGAACAAATGAACACCTCCAACTGTATCAAAATGACATTGTACAACAATCCACCCATAAAGAACAGAATACATATTCTTTTCAAGTGCATGTGAAACAGTCACCAAGATACACCATATTATGGTTCATAAATACATCTTTCCAAATTTATCACAGTTGAAATCATAGAAAGTTTATTTTCTAACCACAATGGAGCTAAACTGAAAATGTATAAGAGCAAGTTATCTAGAGAATCCTCCAATAATTGGAAATTAAACAACATATTTCTAAATAATCCATGGTACTGAGAAAGAAATCAAGAAAGCAATCTCATTCATAATATCTACTAGACATGTTGTCAGGAGGGACCAATCCCTGAAGAAGGGCATTATGTTTGGGAGAGTGGCAGGTCAATAGAAAAAGGGAAGACCTTCAACTAGATGGATTGACACAATGGCTGAAACAATGGCTTAAGCAAAGAAAAGATCATGTGCCTAGCACAGAGTCAGATAGTATTTTGTTCTGTTGTACATAGAGTGGCTATGAGTCAGACCCAACTTGATGGCACCTAAAAAACAAAAACAACAAAATGTAGAAATAAATTTAACCAAGGAAGTGAATGATCTCTACCATAACAATTGTAAAACAGTAATGAAAGAAATTAAAGAAATGAAAAATGGAAAGAACTTCCATTTTCATAGATTGGAGGAATTAATATTTTTAGTACCCATACTACGCAAAATGATCTACAGATTCAATACAGTTTCTAAGAAAACATCAATATTTTTTTCAGAGCTAGAAAAATCACTGCTATAACTACTATAGAACCACAAAAGACCCAGAATAACCAAAGAAATTCTGAACGAAAAGAATAGGTCTCACAATACCTGACTTCAAAACATACTACGAAGATAAAGTAATTAAAACAGCATGGTACTGAAATAAAAAGAGACTCATCAACCAATGGAACAAAATATGGATCTTAGAAATAAATCCATGTATTTATAGTCAATTGACTTTTGACAGATACTAAAAACATACATTGAAGAAAGGACAGTCTCTTCAACAAATGGTGTTGAGAAAATTGGATATCACTGCAGAAAAATGAAACTAGGCCCATATCACTCATTACATACAAAAATAAACTCATAAATGGATCACAGACTTAAATGTAAGTCTCAATACTATGACTGTAGAAGAAAACATAGAAAAATCACTTCAGGATACTGGTCTGGGTAAAGATTTTCCTCAATATAGTCCCCAAACTATAAGGCAACAAAAGAAAATCTTGGCAAATGAGATTACATCAAACTAGAACCTTTTGCACAGGAAAGGAATCAGTCAATAGAGGGAAAAACAACTCACAAAATGAGAGAAATATTTACAAACCATTCATCTGACCAAAGATAACTATTCAGAATATAAGGAACTTAAAAACTCAATAACATAAAAACAAATAATCCAATTTAAAAATGAGCAAATTATCCAAGTAGATATTTCTCAAAAGAAGAAATATGAATATGAATGGCTAAGAAATAGATGAAAAATGCCTGGCATAATTATCCATCAAGGAAATGCAGATCAAAATCATAATGACATATCATCATACCCCAGTTAAGATAGCTGTTATCAAAAAGATAAAAAGTAACAAACACTGCCAAGGATATGGAGAGAAAGGAACTAATACACTATTGTTAGGAACACAGATTAATATATCAATTATGGAGAATGGTATGGAGGTTCCTCAAATACTAAATCTAGATCTACCATATGCCCTATTTAAGGGTGTATATCCAAAAAGAATGCAATCTTCATATCAAAGTGACAACCACACTCACATGTTTATGGCAGTACTTGTCACAATAGTCAAGATATGGAGTCAATCTAGGTGCCCAGCAACAGATGAATGGCTAAAGAAAAATTGGCATATATACACTATGGATTATTATTCAGCCATAAAAATGAATAAGATTCTGACGATTGCACAAAAATGGATGAAACTGGAGAAAATTACATTAAGTGATATAGGACAGAAACAGCAAGAAAAAGACCATGTTCTCTCTCATATGTGTAAGCTGGAAAAAGAAATCAAGCTGAATGTAGAATAGTGATTACTAGAGGCTAAGAACAATGGGGGGAGGAGAAAAAAGGAATAGTAGATGACAAGTACCAAAACACTGTTAGACATGGAATAAATTCTAGTACTCTAGAACAAAGTGAGGTAGCTATGGTTCACAGTAATCTGTCATATATTCTATGAAAAACTAGAAGAGGGGCCCAAACATTCCAAACAAGAAATGAAAAGGAGATGGTGCTGACTGCCCTGATTTGATCAGTATGTGCTATGTGTGTGTGTGTTGAAATATCACCTGTAACCCATAGATAGGTATAATAATTATGTTAATAAAAATAACAAAATAATTTTTGAGGTAAGATTTTTCTATGCAACCCAGGCTGGCCTGGAACTTTGTATGTAGCACCAGTTGGCCTTGAACTCAAGATCTTCCTGCTATGGCTTCCTGAGTGCTGAGATTATAAGTGTGTGCCACTAGACCTGATGAAAATAACAAATTTTTAAAAATCAACTCAAAATGCATCATAGGTCTAAATGTAAAATCATAAAACTTTCAGAAGAAAACACAGGAGATAATCCTTCAGGACTTTGAATTAAGCAAAACTTCTGGTGACTACCTATGTCATCAAAAGTACTATCAATCCAATAAAATTTTAAAATTACTCTGAAAAAAAAAAGATAGTACTAAATGAATACAAAATCTAGCAACAGACTGAGAAAATATTTGCAAATCACATATCTGACAATAGAATATAAAATGAACTCTTAAAATTCAACAATAAATAAACAAATTGTTGTTGTTGAGTGCATTCAAATCATGTCTGACTCATAGGGACCCTAGGTACAACAAAACAAAACACTCCCAGACACTATACCATGCCTAGCACTATGTCAGTGCTTCTCTGTTATTTATAGGGTTTTCAGTGGCTGATTGGGGATTATTTTGGGAGTGAGCTGCCAGGTCCTTCTCCCTTTCAGTGCTGTAGTTACAACCAAGGGGCTCAGAGAGCACAGAACAGCACTCTACCAACTGAGATAAACCCCAGCCCAAAGAAAACAAATGTCCCCCCCCCAAAAAAAATAGACAAAAGATTTGAGTAGACACTTCATCACAGAAAAAGTACATATGGAAAATAAGTCCCTGAACAAGAGGACCATAAGTCATTAGGAAAATGCAAATAAAACCACAGTGAATTCCATTATACACCTGTTAGAATGACAAGAATGCACAGCAACAAGAACTCTCAGACATTGGTGGTGGTACTGTTAAAAAATGTGCACCTTTCTACAAAACAACTAAGCTTATATTTACTACAATACCTACTAGACTGAGCCTAGGGTATTTACCCCATACAAATTAAACTCTATGTTCACACAATTATACAGGAATACTTACCACAGCCTTATTCATAATCACCAAAAATTGGAAATAACATAAATGTCTTTCTTTTTTATATTTATTTATAAATGTTAGTGGGGTACATAGTAATAAATCACTTGAAATATCCATTATTCAACTATTAAATGAGTTTTGTTTACACATCCTTCACCTAGCATAACCTAAATGTCTTTCCATGCTGGAAGGAATAAACAACTTTGGGTACATCCATACAATAAACTGCTACTCTGCAATTAAAAAGCAGTGAACTCTTGAGGCATGCAACACATTACACTGAGTGAAGAAAGCCAAGCTCCAAAGGTTTTATGTCAGTTTGATTGGTTCTGACACCCCTCCCTTAAAGCATACGCTGAAATCTTAACCCTTAGATAGTAGTAAGAGAAGGGACTCCGAGGAGGTGATTATGTCATGGAGCAGAACCTTCGTGAAAAGACCTAGTGCCCTTATGAAAGATCTGTGAGAGACCCTCACCCTTCTGCAGTGAAAAGTTGGCTGTCAGTGAGGAAGTAGGCCCTCCTCAGACAATGAATCTGTCAGCACTTTGGCTTTGAACTTCCCAGCCTCCCAAAATAATTTTCCATTGTTTATAAGCCATCCAATTCATGATATTTTGTTACAGCCACAACAATGGACTAGACTCTGTCTGATTCTATTCATATGGCATTCAGGAATAAGCAAATCTTTGGGGACAGAAAACATACCAATAATCAACAGGGGTGGGGGGATGGATCTGACTACTAAAGGTAACACACACACAAAATAAAATTTAGTGCAAAGAAACTGTTCTGTGGTCATTACATGAACCTACACATGTTAAAACTCATAGAACTATATGCCAAATAAATCAATTTCAGTGTATGTAAATTTTTCAAACAAACAAAATTTTACAAAGACTATACTAACAGAGGGGCTGAGATTTAGCTTAGTTGGTGGAGTGCTACTCTGCAGTCTCTGAGGTCCCAAGTTTGACTCCTAGCACCACAAAAATGGGTGAAAGATGTGGCAATCCACTCCCAAGGCAATCCCAAAACAATCAGCCGCTGAAAACCCTATGAGTCAGAGATGATTTGATGGCACCTAAAGCAACCCATTGCTTTGGTAGAATACCACACTGCGGTGTCTGAGGTCCTGGGTTCCATTCCCAGCTCTGCAAAAATGAGAGAAGGACCTGGCAATGTACTCCCGAGGCAATCCCAAAACAATCAGCCATTGAAAACTCTATAAGGGTTGCTATGAGTCAGATACAGCTTGACAGCTCCTAACAACAACATGCTAACAGAAGAGACTTTATTGAACTGGCACATTATAAACTTGATAGATAAGATAGTCTGATATATAATTTATTCATCAATCTCTCAAGATTTGGCAGGAGGTTTATGTAATTGGATGAAAACTATAGCTACCTTGCAGTAAATATTTTCTTAAATACCTTTGATAGCTTTCTCTAGAAATGTTGATGCTAAATGCTCTTCAAAATAAGTTTAGACATTAGAAGCTGTCTGACGTGCTTACAATTACACCATTTTTATGTCCTTATGAGATCCTTGCTATCATCCCTTGCATAATTTATGTGCAAGATTTTTTAAAAAGACAATTTTTTGACAAATCATCTGACTTAAAGCAAATCCAGACAAGTCAAATATACATTAATCCATTTAGAAGTTGTTGTTGTTGTTGAAGAGAAGTGCATTAATCCCTGAACTATATGTTAATCATTGGAGGAAAGGGGAAACGTCCCAGGGAGAGAGAACTTCTGTCCTCATTTTCCATTTCAGTCTCTAGACCTTATTAGCCCTTCCTCAAGGGAGGAATTACTAATCTGATAGTTCAGTGTCTGGAATCCTTTGCTTGAAACCATGGTACTGAAAAGACATTTGAATTTGTGAGCATATCTTGTTTTTCCTCCTGGAATTGGGCCAAGAAATACCCTGACATTCACTTCTGTACTTTGTCAACTTTAATACCAATGGTCAATGGTCTTTTTTCTTTTTCTTTTCTACTATGACATTGTCTATAAACAGATAAGAATACCTTGATATCCACTCCACTCAACCCCTCACATACAAAACCAACTGCACCATGTGGGAAATTCAGACATCTCTTAGCACCTTTTTTGCCTCCTAAACAGAAGCTTTTGTTAGGACCACAGACTAAGTAATCCAAGTCAGGTTAGTATTATAAATGGAGACAAAAATATTTCTCCATAGTTGTTGCACCATCCTCCTTTCTTTGGCCGTGGTGATATACTTGCAATTCTTCTCACTTTACTCTCAAGCTTGGGGAGATGGCAGGAGGAGGAATATAGAGATGTGGGAAAGGACATAATGGCTGAGGGTTGTGGCTCATGCCTGTGATCCCTGCAACTCAGGAGGTAGAGATTGGAGGATTTTAAATTTAGTTCAAGGCCAGAGGAAACCTGCGCAACATAGCAAGGCTCTGTCCAAAGCAAAAAAATTTAAAAATAGGCTGGGGGTGCAGCCCAGGGGTAGAGTACCTACAAAGTATATGCATGCACAAAGCCCTGGGTTCAACACACAAGTATGTATGGAGGGGGGAGTAAAAGCCTTCATTTTAGACTTCAACCTAAGCCATATGCCAACTTAGCTTAATCTCTATTTAGGGCTACATAGTCCTTACAGAGAAATTAATATACTTTATTTCTCATTTAACTGTTATTAATTTTGTATAGGTCCCTTAGATGGAACAAGAAATGAGTAATAGGCTTCAGGAATCTAAGTCCTTAAAAAATTGGTAGTCATGGCCCCTTACCTATAAGGAGTTTAAAAGTTGGTATGCACAAAACCAAAATCCTTCTAAATTACAATGTCTAGTAATGATGCAAAAGAGAAGAAAGGTAAAGAATCATCTTCTCTACAAAAATTGAAATTGTCTTCCCCACACAAATTGAAAAATTACCCACAGATCCTGCCCATTATAAGTCCTACTTCAGTCCTAACTGAAATAAGAAAATGCAAGTGTGTTTTATAGCACATGGTGAGAGTGAGTTTCGACTAAGGTTTTATAAAGTATCATTCCAGTTCTCCCTCATTCCATTATATTTCTGAACTGAAACTTGCTTTATGAATTTCTATCATTTTTCACCTTTGCCTTTAAGGTCAGCAAAGAAAACTACTCAAAAGCAGGCCAGTTAGCAGAGGCCAAGTCAAAACTATAATTCATGGTTCTTACTTACTTTTTAAAAAATCCAGTGAAGGGTATAATGTTCATTGATTCCATTTTATGAAGAGCTAGTTAATTTATTGTTATATTTACTCTGGGTTTTTGTTTTTTTTGTTTTGTTTTGTTTTGTTTTGTTTTTCACATTTTGGAGTGATCATAGCGCATGGTCTCTTCCATCCCTTCCTGACTGTTAGGTTAGCTTAGAGGAAAGCAGTGGGAGAGAATTTCCTTTAACTAGTATAGAATGTCTGGATTCTGAGATCATGGAGATTTAGAAGAACAGTGTGCTAGAAATGAGGGTACAACATTGAAAATCTAGCCAAGTTCAAAAACAATTCATTGTCCTGGGTTTTTTTTTTTTTTTTTTTTTTTTTGTCAGAATAATATCACTCTGTGAGTCAGAAAATATATGAGCTATAGATGAGAAGGAAGCTGACATACATTTAGCACTATTCTTATTGCCTCCAAGTGCTTATGATTTTTTTTAATAACATCAAAATTGAAGAAATCACTTAAGGAATGTTTCACAAATTTCTGTACCTGCCATATCCAGGTCAATTTATGACATCCTTGACAGTCATGAATCATTCCCACTTTCCCCCACAGAGATAAACACTAAAACCACACTTGAAAGTAAAATGGAAAAGAAAAGCCCTGTCCAAACACCAAGCTGCTTTAACCCCTTCCATCCCTTCCAGAAACTGCTCACTCTTCATTACATTATCCTTCACCCCAATCACGCTGGTAGAAAATGCCTAGATAACAATGCCCAGTGACCCTAAAACACTAGACATCACCCCATCCCATACCTCCTGGAAGTGGAAGGATATGATTTGCCCCAGGCCACATCTGACCTGAGGCCAAAGGCAGCTACCCCTGAAGTCAATGAAGCTCAGAGACCTTTTGTCAAGAAGAAAGGCTCTGTGGTATTGAAGAAAGGGACTCAATCTGAGGTCAGATGACTAGGGCTCAGCCTGGCAAGACTATCTGGAATGAGCTTCTAGGGGTGGTAAAAGTAGGGGTGTTATTCATCACCTCCCAGGGTAATCGAGATAACAGCATGAAAATGGTAAGTGGTTTATAGATGCATAAAAGACCTGTGTTTTCTGGCTTCACTCATCCTATGATTAAATATCCTTCACCATACAACCTTCCCCCACCTCCTTCTCCCTCCCCGAACCCCTTCCTTGGTTTATCTGCTTTGGTCAGGAAAAGGGCTCCTGGCCTTCCTCTAATGCATTCCTCTAAAAGTCACTACCTGTGGTTAGCCTCAGAGCTGACAGCTCAGTCCTGCCTCCCCAGCCACTCTCCTGAGGCTGACCGATTTCCTCAAATTCCCTAATTGAATTCTTTTCAAAACCAGACGCAATTCTTTCCTTTTAGAAACGCGTTGTTCTTTTCCTCCCGAACTGTCTGTGGCCCATGAACACGACAAACGCAAACCATTCTTTCAAGTTAAAGACCCGTAACAGAGCTAGAGAGTTATATCCCCTCTGCTTTTCTCCACTCCTGTTGACCACCGCAGACTTTAATGAAAACAGAGCCTCCAAAATGAGAGAGGGAAGGAGGGAGGGAGAGAGATGGAACTTTGCATCTAGAGACAGAGTGGTGCTTTGTTAACGATGACCACTTTCCCCCACTGCTCCCTCCCTCAGCCCCACCTCCCTGATGCACACTTCCAGGCCTTTGCACCAGAGGGGCGCGCCCGAATGCACACGCACGCACACGTGGGTAAACCCAACAGCAGACAAGTCTGACCGTTCGCCAACTTGTAGCAACGGGCAGCAGCAAAGGGACCCAAGCCCTGCACGGCCGGCTCCAAAGGCACTGCAACGGCCCGAGGCGCCGCAGTGGCCGCCTCCCTGCTGCAGTCGGGCCGGAGTTTCAGATCTAATTCCTTGAAGAGTCCCTCTCGTCCGCCCCTCGTCCCGCTCCCTTGGGCTTCGCCCGCTGCGCCTCCTTCTCCTCGGGAGGCTGGAGGAACAGGGTCACCTCGCCACTTCTGCACAGGGGGAAGAAGCAGTGACTGAAATTCCCACCGAAGTAGCCAGAAGCCCAGTACCCTTCGCCCCACCTCCCGGCCCACCCCCCTGTGTAGGCGCCAGTGCTGCTGGCGAAGGTCCCAGTTCTCAAGGTGCCTGAGCTCAGGCGGGAAGAGGAGCGGCGGGACGATGACGGGGGTAGGGGGGGCGGTGGGTGGCTCAAGGCTGTCAGAGGACAAATGGGGCGGGACTGGGGACAAGGGAGAAGGCGAAGAACCTAGGCACCCTCCAGCCCCTCGCTCCCTGACAGCAACTCCAAAGCGAGAGGTCCCAAGGCAAAGGCCTTTTCTCCTGATCCTCTCCCCTCTCTGCCCCACTCCCCTCCTGGATACCTGGGGGAAAAGCAGCAAGGTGCGGTGTACCTGGAGCGAACACCATGATTTCTTTCAGCCAACACGTCCCTGGGTTAAGAGAGAAAGACAGGCCGACGGAGGGTTGGAGCGGTGCCAGGACTTGGCGAAGTCGGGTGCAGGTGGGCGCGCAGGGCGCAGGCCGGCAGGTCAGCACCTCGGACAGCGCCCCGCCGTGCGATCCCTGGGCAGCAGCTCAGCAGCCTCCTGGGCGCGTGCGGTCTCCACAATGCACTGCTGCGGCGGCGGGAGGAGGAGACCTAATCCCCGCTCAGTTCATCCCTCATTCCTGTGCCAGCGCAGCGCACGCCTGTCTAGGAAGTGGAGCACTTCCACCGATTGCACGCGAGGAGGAAGGACGAAAGGGGAAGCGAGAGAAAGGTAATTGCCTGGGTTCCCGGTAGGGGGACAGCTAATTGCTTCTAGTCACCTGCTGTCACTAACCCCCTTGGATGCAGGCCTGACATTTAAGATGAATTTGCACTCTCTTCCTTTTTCTCAAAGATCCTTACTTTACAGACCAACTGTGAGTTCCCTGAGTTGGGCTGGGACTTAACAGAGAGAAGGTGCCACCAAGTTTATTGGTCCTTGGGGTCCATGGTGACTTCTCTCTGGCCCAGTCCTCCTAGTGTCAAGAAGAGAGCAAGAGAGAAAGACAGAATGACTAAGGAGTGTTTGAGGAGGGCGTGGCCAACAGGCCCTGCTCCTGGTGACCAACTCTGGGCTCTGACAGCCCTAAGCTTGAAGGTTCTCAAGGTCATCACTTTAGAAAAAGCAGGATCGCCCAAGGCAGAGTAAAGTGTTCTCTGTGAAGCAGGTCTCCTCCACAAGCCAACTCACATGCCCTCTACAAGGATGAGTAAACACAGTCCCCTTCCCTGGGCCCAATCAGAAAATATACATGCTTCCTCTGCCTTCACTCAAGTGAAAAGTGTGCCCTTCCCTACACCCAGTTCCACCCTAACAACACTGAGATCTGCCCCGTGCTCACTTCAGGCTCCTAATCCTTTGCTCATTTTGAAGATTTCTATTCTCCAAGTAATGCTTGTGTATCATTATGCACAGTGCACATTAAGATGTCTCTCAGTGTGCAACAGGTCCATGTGGGTTGCTTAGAGCTAAAACCATAGAGGAAGCTCCAATCCAAGATGTCAGTTGTTTTGGGTTTTATCCCTTATTTTTGCTGCTGAATAGGATTTTCCAAGAACAAAGGTGATCATTCATCTCCAATGTTTTATGGGGTTTCTTCACTCCACCTCTCGCTGGAAAATAAAACTGTTCTGAAAATACAATATTTCTTAATAATTTAGTTTGAGGCCATAAGTTCTACACTCTTTTGGCAAGTATGAAACTTCCAAATAGCCTTGTTGGCACTGGGTTTGTTCAAAGCCATCTGATAGATGGAAAATGCAAATAGTTTTACAGCTCTTGAACTGAGATTTGCACGGAGGCATATGGACAGCCTCAACATAACACAATCAGTACTGCTCTTAGCACCTGGCGCAACACAGGCTTGAACAGATGGGGCCTGCCTCAACAGCAACAAGATGCAAGTGAGCTGGTGGGCAGCATAATGTGAGCATGAAAGGATGGAGTCCTCTCATATCCTTAAATTCTATCAAAATCCAGGGGCCAAGGATGCTTTGCCCCTTCTCTGCTTCATCACCATGGAAAGTATGAAGCACAACTTTAAATAATCCTTGAATGAAGGGTCTCTTTCTTTTAACACACCCTTTTTCAACCTTATCTTTAAATGGGCTTTGTTCTCCTAATGTATGAACAATTACAATTAAATAATTAAATTCAATAAAAAGCAATATAGTATAGGAAAAAAAAACAGAAACAAGCAAAGACTTGGGGATCAATCAGACCTAGATCCAGATACAATATGTTCACTGTTTTCTGGATGTTTGACTTCTGAAAAGCTACTTAACCTGCCCTGTCTCATCTGCAATACAAGGACTAAAGTATCTGGAAGTTTGGTGTGAGGATTAGCAGAGATATGGATTAATTGATTAATTAAGAGGAATCACTGACACCCTGCAAGTAGGTGATACCCTATAGGAAAGCAACCATGTTAGATCAGCATTTCTCAGACATCACTATGCATATGAATCCCAGGCAGATCTTATTACAGTACAGATTGTGATTTGGTAGATTAGGGTAGGTCCTGAGATTCTGCACTTCCCACGACCTCCCAGGAAACGATTGTGCTGCAGGAGCTTTTGGGCTGTGTGCTGTTTGTGAATCACCAGGTATTAAATGTACCAGCACTTTAAAAAGAACTTCACAGCTTATCTTCTTAAGTATGAAACAAAGAAGGAAACCAGACAGATTCCCACAGATTGTCAAACTAGATAGTGGCCAAGATGGCAACAGAGGGGAAAAAAAGCCCTTGAAAATGGTCCCAGAACTCCTCCTCCAGCTACTTGATCAGTCTGCTGTGGCAATAGGAGGCAACATGATCTAGTAGAAATCAGACCAACAGGTCAAGGACAAACCAAAGAAAACGAAACTTCTCAGCCCTATCCTCAGCTCTTCTCTGCCTTTCCTCCTAGTATTTGTCAGTTATTCCCAATAAAACCAAGTCATTCCGATGATATGTTTCACTTTATTATAGTTATTTCATCAGCAAATTTCATATTCAACAATATTACCTCCAATTTGTACTACTGGAGTTATTCTGTTAATATTATTTAAATGTCCTAATAATCTACTCAATTTTAATATCTTTACATTTTTTTTTCAGTTCTCAGGGGTTGAACACATGCTAGACAGGTACTCTACCACTGAGCTACATCACTAGCAATTTTGATACAGGGGCTTGCTAAATTGAGCATATTTTGAGAGAGGGATTTGTTAGGTTGCATAGGCTGCCTCCGGCCTTGATCTTGAGATTCTCCTGCCTCAGCTTCCCAAGTTACAGGGATTATAGGAATGGGCTATGGTGCCAGCTTTAATATGTTTACATTTTAATATAAACTATCAATTTAATAATCAGGTGCTTAGTAGAAAAATAGAAGTTCCCTTTTATTCTACCATGGTAAAAGCCAGATTCTTTGATCGTTTATCTAATATTACCCACAACTGATGCTTAAATTCTTAATATAGTTTCCTCTATCTCTGTTTAAGCAACTCCCCTTGGTTGGCTCATTCCCAAATAGCCCATTGCATTTCAAGATAACCACCTATCAGTGAAGAAGCCACCACTGCCATTTGCCCCATTCTGACTTTAAACATAGTCATTTCTGCTTAATTATGGGGAAAAAATGATAGGAAGCAAGACAGTAAACAAATGGTAATAGATTCCTCAAAATCCTTACTCTGATGCAGATCTTATCAAACCTAGGCACTTTAATTCCCAGGGATACTTGACAAGATGATCGATGACCTAGAAAGCACAGGAAGGAATCTCACCAAATCAAACCCATGACTTGGAGATTTGGGAGAGGTTTTCATGAGAAACTGAATATGGATACACTATGACTTAGAAAGAAAAATTCATGTAACATGTAAACATTATGCTATAGACTCCAAAGAAATCACCATAGGCTTAGAGCTATAACTTGCAGACTTCCCAAAGTCTCCATCCTCACCCTTTAACATTTGTGGCTAGACTGCATCTTACTTATTTTGGACATGTAGTGAGGAGGGACCAATCCCTGGAGAAGGACATCCTGTTTGGGAGAGGTCAACAAAAAAAAGCAGAACCCACCACCAGATGGATTGAAATAGTATCTGCAGCAATGAGCTTAAACATAAATAAGATCATGTGCCTGGCACAGAATCAGGGAGTGTTTCGTTCTGCTGTACATAGGGTCGCTATGAGTCAGACCTGACTTGATGGCACCTAAAAAACAACTCTGTCTTTACATCTTTAACAAGTGGGAAATGTGAAAGCCCATTCTGAAGGATCCCTGCTGCCCCAACAATTTGCAGTGTAACTTGGATCCAGACATGCTCTGATTCTTCCCACTCCATATGCACATTAGATGCATTATTCAATCAACTACATTTTAAAATAATTTTAACATCTCTTGGGACAGTTGAAATAAGTTGAAAAGAGACATCTTATTAGGAAGAATTTAATCATAATTCTTTCCAAAATGCTTTCATTTGTAGGTTTTGAAAGATTATAGAAATAAAATTCTGGAAGAGAATTCTTCCTCTTCTAAAACTTGCTTACAGTTGTTGAATTGGGTTTAAGGAAGGATATAGAAGTAAAGTAAAGCAAAAATAAGAAACTAGAGAATGAGGTATAGAGAGACATGGAAATTAAAAAAAAGGAATAAAACCAGGTGTGGTGGCATGTGCCTATAATCCCAGCACTTGGGAGGCTGAGACAGGAGGATCGTGAGTTCCAGGCCAGCATACGCAACATAGGAAGACCCTGTCTTGAAAACCAGAACTAAGTGAAGAAGATACTGAAAAACTAAATTTTTACTATCCAATCCATAATGACATTAGGAAAATGAGGTAAAAAATATACATAAAGAAAGAAATGGCATCTATGGAAAATAGAGAAGATGGAATATGGGAAAGGGATAATGAAAATAATTACTGTACTATGTGTTTTTAAGAGGAAATATTAAACAATTTTGCAGGCTTGAAGAGCACAGAGCAATGTCTTGCAGGTTTGAGTTTTATGAAGCAGAATTGTCATTTTGAATTATCATGCTGGAGATGACTATTGAATATACCATGGACCGCCAAAAGAACCAACAGATCCATCCTAGAAGAAGTGCAACCAGAGTGTTCCTTGGAAGCAAGGATGGTTACACTGTGTCTCACATATTTTGGACATGTTGTCAGAAGGGACCAATCCCTGGAGAAGGACATCATGTTTGGGAGAGTGGCAGGTCAACAGAATAAAGACCCTCAACTAGAAAGATTGATACAGTGGCTACAACAATAGACTTAAACATAGAAAAGATTGTGTGCTTGGCACAGAATCAGGGAGTGTTTCATTCTATTGTACATAGGATCACTATGAGTTGGACCCAACTGGACAGCACTTAACAACAATAGCAATAAACAGGCTGCTTTATTTATGTATTTATTTATTTATGTATGTACTTGTAGTATTAGGGGTCAAGCACAGGGCCTTGTGAATGCTAGGCAAGTGCTGTCCCACTGATCTGCACCCTAACCTCCCTTTTTTTAATTTTTATTTTGAGACAAAATCACACTATATTGTGCAAGCTGCCTCTGACCTCAAACTCCGGATCTTCCTGCCTCAGTGCCCTGAGTTTCTGGCATTACAGGTGTGTGCCACTGTGCCCAGCTCTGCAGAATGTTTTAAAAGGAAATATGAAACAGGCATATTTTTGGAAAGGAAATAATCAGCAAAATAGTAACTGGAAAAAATACACTAGAATTGTTAAAATTGTTATATTGTATTTATAGAATAGGAATATTTTCCTGAAAATAATTTGGCTGTGTTTGAAGACCATTTTTCCACACAAAAGATCTTTTCATTTATGTACATTTCTGTAGAAAGTGTTCTCCCGAATTACTGATAAAATTATTGATTCTGTTGGATAATACAAATGGGAGATCAGTTAAGGATAACATTCAAGTTTCAACCAACTTGGTTAGTTTTTAAGGAGCATCACAAAATATTAAGTTCCCTTAACATTCAACTCATCTTCACAATTAGGAGTTGTCTTTATAACACTTTATTGAATAAGCTCTGAGAAAATAAATTTGTTTAGATATAGGTTCCTCAACAAGTTCAGAATAAGAAAATGGGAGAAAAATCCGAGAAAAAATGGAAAGAAGAGGTGAAGAGAAAAGTAAAAAGAGATGGGAAAGAAATAAAGGAAAGAAAGGAAGCACAAAATAGAAAAAGAGAGGAAAAGAGCTTCCATAAGGGGAAAAGTTACAAAAGATAGGAAAGTGGCATACTGAGATACTCAGAGATTTTTTACTAATTACCTGTAAGCTATTAATACTAATGGTCTATAAGCACATGAGGCCTTAACATCATTAGTCAGCAAAGAAATATAAATTAAAACCACAGTGAAGAACCAATTACATACATTTCCAGTAGAATAGAAAAAATTTTAAAAATTGACATTTCCAAGTATTGATGAGATGCGGCACAAATAGAATTCTCATATATTACTATTGGAAATCTAGGAATATTATAATAACTTTGGAAAATATTTTGGTGTTTTCTTGTACCTTTAAACATGTTGTTAGGTGCTGTCCAGTTGAGTCTGACTCAGAGCAATTCTCATAGGGTTTTTAATGGCTGATATTTTGGGGGTTGCTTCAGAAGTGGATTGTCATGTACTTTTCCCATTTTTTGTGGGGCTGGAGATGGAACCCAGGTCCTCAGGGGGTGCAGAGCAGCACTCTACCAACTGAGCTAAACCCCAGCCCACCTTTAAACGTAAGACTCATCAATTCCATCCCTAGCTGGTTATTCAAGAAAAATGAAAACCTGTCTCTACACAAAGACATACACATGAATGGTGATGGTACCTTTATTCATCACAGCCAAAATGTGAAAACAACCTGCAAGTCTATCACCTTGTATATAGCTACCCCTTGTAGTATACACATGCAATAACACAGACATGTATCAAAAGCATGCTGAGTAAAAGAAACTAGACACAACAGAGTACATACTATATGATGTGATTTATATGAAATTTTAGAAAAGGCTAAGCTAAACTCTAACAGAAAGCAAGTCAGTGGTTACCTGTGGCTTGGGGATTTGGGAAGGTATATTGGGATTGATTGAAAAGAGGCACAAAAGAACTTAGGGATGATGGTGTCTTGACTACAGTAGTGGTTAAATGAGTGTAAACATATGTTAAAATTCATAGATGGACATAATGGGTATATTGTACTTTATATAAATCATACCTTATATAAATTACCACATATAAATTATACTTTATATAAATCATCAATATGAATTTGGTTTTTAAATCAGTTTATAACAATTTTTCTAACAAATAGAAATATGGGTGAAACTATCCTAAGATTGGTTTATTTTTGAGAACTATAATTAGTTATAAATGTATGGTAAATCAATTTTTGAGCCAGGCATGGTGGCACACACCTGTAATCCCAGCACTCTGGAGGCAAAAGCAGGAGGATCAACACAAGTTCAAGGCCAATCTGGTTATCATATTGAGTTGCAGGCCAGGCTTGGGTAGACAGGGAGACTATGTCTTAAAAAACGAAACAGAAAAGCTAGCCAGGTGTGATAGTGCACACCTGTTATCCCAGCCATTCAGGAGGATGAGTCAGGAGAATCGAGGGGTAGGGTAGGGGGAGGGCAGGGTGGCAAAGTGACGGGGCGCTATCCTACCATGTATGAAGCCCTGGGTTCAACCCCAAGGACAGATTTTTTAAAAAAAACTTTTTTCCTAATTGTTAAAAATATGTTTTAAATTTAAAAATAATTTTACATTTTCTGTTCAACACTTTTGAACTATTAGTTTAGCCAATACGAGTGACAGAAGAATGAGTAAGTAGACATAAAATGTGATATTTTCCCCCTACTGGGGATTGAACCCAGGGCCTTGCACCTGCTAGGCAATTACTTTACCACTGAACTATATCCCCAACCCCCTTTTTATTTTTATTTTGAAATTTTAAGACAAGCCCTCCCTAAGTTTTGCAGGCTGCAATTTGTTTTAAGAACAAGCATTAATCTTATCTTCATTTATTTACTTGAGAAGCATGCATTGATCCTCTAATACATACTAAGAACAGTACTGTATCAAATATTGAAGATCTAGAGGCATGAGGCATAGGTACTCTCCAGGAGCTTAGAGAAAAAAGAGATGAAGAAAAGGTGTGGGAGAGAGGAGCAGAAGTGGAGAAGAGTTAGAACCCCCAGCTGAGGCCAGCAAATATTTATTTATAGAGGGGTCATGGGGCATGGTCCCATGAAATCAAGGTACAGATGAGACTGCTACCCAACCAATGGGATCTCAGGTGGGGAGGGAAGGAAGGAAAGTAAACCAGGAGGAACTCTGCAAAGTTGGAAGAAAATAGGTCATTCTAGATCAGAAGTTGTGCGGTCAAAAGTTGGGCTACACATGAGCAAAGAGGTGAGAAGGCTGAGGTATTGGAGGCCAGACTTCTGAGTTTAAAGCTCCAGGTGCAGAGCCATTCTGGATGACAACAAGGTCTTGAAAGTCGCCAATATGTGACTGCTGATCAGTCAGCAGAGAGAAGGTGAGAACTCATCAGAGGGAAGCATAGGGCTGTTGAGTCATCCTGGAGGGTGGGTAGGCACAGAGCTGGAGTAAGACAGCAAACCACACACAGCATCTTCTTCTATGAATGGAGGTTGGAGGATGGACAGTTAGAAATACCAAGGTGTTTCCAGATAAGTGTAAGGAGGGAAAATGTCAAAAGGTTTTTGAATAAGCTTATAATGTGTAAGAAGCATAATGATGCTTGGATATTGAAATTAATGATTTTCACAGTTGGTAATTCCTTTTACCCACCTTATATAACAATAGCAGGCATGTAGACATTTTGAACGAACCCTATTGTTTTATAAAGAAACTAAACTCAGTTTGGAAAACAAATGATCAAACTCTTGGCTTTTGAATTTTAAAATAAGTATTTCAAATGCAAAGCAAAGGCAAAATCTTGAAAGCCAAGACTTTTAATAGTTACCAGAGCAGGGGAAAAAGTTTTTTGAGTCCCAGCCTCAAGAGCTCTCAGAATAAAGTACAGAAGATAAGAAGATATGGGGGCTGGAGGAAATGCACAAACAAAAAAGCATTATCAGTTTTTATATTCCAAAGGAAACTTTTTGCAATTATTTCATTTTGTTTGAAAACTCATTCTGTGCTTGGGGGCAAGTATCTTTTAAAACAGGGATGAATATAAAACTGAAGATCTAACATGAGGTGTGCACCTCCAAAGAGAGCACCCATGGCTGCTTTCCAGCCCTGGGCTCTCCAAGGAGAGGTGCGACATGCAGGGGGAAATGACTGAAAGCCTAGAGGAATGTGGAGAAATTCCAAGACTTTCCTTGAACTCCCAAAGGCACATACAGCTCAGGAAGACCTCTGGCTTCCTAAAAGCTTCCTGGCTGATGCTAGAGGGAAAAGTACCAATAGCCGAATGAGTTGTGTAGGCAGATGCCACGCAGGGCCACCTCCTAGATCCTCACTGACCCAGAGCAGAGTGAGAAGAGAGAGCTTATGTACAAGGGAAGTCTTGGAAGTGGAGCCAGTAGGGTTCATGGGATCAGAATGAGAAAGGCTCCAGAGGGACCAGAAACCATGATGCAATGAGGCCATCCAAGGTGACCTTCCATCTCAGTACTGGCCAGAGGAGAATGATATCTGCAAATTGGACACTTGCCTCTTTGAGTTTAGACACAGCCTCTGGGGAAAGGTACAAGGTGGAAATCCCATATGGGCTATATAAAATCCTAAATTGCTAAGTTTGCTTAGAAATTCCTAGAGTGTTAGAAATTCTGCTATCACATAAAATGATAAAAAGATTAATAATATGTAGTTATAGGAAAATAAAGAAAATCTTTTTTTCCCTATTTGAGGGTGTGGGCCTTTAATGTCCATCAGTCTCACAAACATGGTTGAATGCTTGTTTAGTCCATCCACATAGCAGTCTGCTGTCTGAAAAGCTGTTTGTTCCGTGCTACACAGCTGCCTCTTTCTCATCTAAGTCAACATTTGACTCTTACTCCTTGGAGAGTTTAGGACAGTTGGTAGAGTGCTTGCTTTTTGTGATCTGAGGCCCTAGGTTCGATCCCCAGCACCATAAAAATGGAAGAAGGACATGGCAGCCCACTCACAAAACAATCTCAAAACAATCAGCCATCAAGAACCTTATGAGAGTTGCTATAAGTCAAATGCAACTCAACAGCACCTAACAACAACAAACATACTTTCCCCTCTTTTTTCTTGTATTTAGTTATTTATTTTTTAATTTTTGTGGTACTGGGGGGCTGAACCCAGGACCCTGCACACACTTTGCAAGTGCTGTACCATGGGACTGTACCCTCAGCCCCTTGTTTTAGTTTATTATCTTGAGGCAGAGTCTTGCTAAGTGACAGAGGCTGCCTCTGGTCTCAAACCTGCATACCTCCTGCCTCTGCCTCCTGCATCACTAGGATGACAGGTGTGTGCCACTACACCTCACCCTTCCCCTCTTTTTATCCAGTCCTCAAATTCATTCAACTAAATGGTGTGTGTGGTAAATCTCTGTAACAAGTTCTGGAAATACTAATGTGAACAAGGCAGCATCTGCATTCAAGAAATTCACCCACAATGAAGCAGAGCAAATTTGTTGTTGTTGTTGTTGTTGTTAGGTGCCATCGAGTCCGTATCTGACTCATAGCGACCCTCATAGGGTTTTCAATGTCTGCCTGTTTTGGGATTGTCTTGGGAGTGGATTGCCAGGTCTTCTCCCATTTTTGCGGTGCTGGGAATTGAACTCAGGACCTCAGACACTGCAGTGCAGCACTCTACCAACTGAGCTAAATCCCAGCCCCAGAGCAAATTTAAATAAATCATAATGTCAGTACAATTATTGTTACAAAGCAGTGAAATCATTGGACACACCCAAAGGCAGAGACATCACAGTGGAAAGGGATGACTTATTCATTAGTAAATTAAGTGAAGATTCACCCTTCTTCCTTTTGCCTTCAAGTAGAAAAGGACAAAAGAACCCCCCCAAAAAATGACTTAGCTGGTGCCATTTGAGCACAGTGATAAGAGGGAATTCCAGTGTTTTGGTGTCTCATACCTGGATCCAGCCCCACGATGGCCGATTTGGACAGCTTGATTTTCAACCTAAGTACTTGACTGCCAGATGTCTTCCCCCTGGGACCAGTCTTTCCCCATCCCAATGCTTAGTTCGAATTAGTCCCCAGTCACTGTCCTACATCCTAGGCTCTGATTGGTATGGTGCTGAAGAATCACAGGGCAAAATTAAAATGTACAAATGTTAACTTTACTAAACAAATATCCATAGATACGTGTGCCTCTGTCTGTGGAAAAACACACATTTGACTCTGGCCCTAAGATCAACACAGAAGAAAATCTAAATACTACCTATATTGTTGTGGGTTTATGACGTGACATACTTCTCTACTCTTGGTGTTTCTTTCCCAATAAGAGAATCACTACAACATTCATTTACTAATCTATTCAACCAACCAGGATTTATTGAGTGACTGCTATGTACCAGGCACATTCTAGACTCTGCCCTCAAGAAACCTCATTATACAGATATTGTATATGGACAATAAACAAAGAAAATAGAAAGCACATATTATCATGGAAGGTATTGATTACCATGGAGAGAATTAGAGTAAAGGAGTAAACAGTGGCAGGTAGAGGGCTCAGGTGTTTTACATAGGATAGTTAGGGAACGCTTCATTGAGAAAAGGGAACATAAGCAAAGCCCTGGAGAGATGAAGGTTTGGAGTTCAAGGAAGCATTCCAGTCTGGAGATATGAGCTTGGGAATCATGGTTAAGTAGAGCCATGAGACTGGAGGAGAGCAATGTGAAGAGAACAGGACAGATATGCATTCTAAGGGCTGAACCCTGAAACATTCCAATGTTTAGAAATCAGGAAGAGGTGAATCCAGAGTAAAAGACTAAGAAGCAGCAGTATCCCTCCAATCTCTCTCTCTCTCTCTCTCTCTCTCTCTCTCTCTCTCTCTCTCTCTCTCTCTGCCCCTTCTTGATCTCTCCCCCAAAAGGGAGTAGCTTACTTGATTGGAAAATTTGGAAGAGAATCTGGTAATGGATGGTCCTGTCTCTCCTTGTCTGTAGGGAGCTGTCTGCCTGTAGTAAGTCTGTGTTCTGCTCCGCTTCCCTATATGAAATTTTCCCAGGGACGATGTGAGAAGACCTGCAACTTTCTGTGCTGCCAATGACTGGTAAGTCTGTCTCATCCTGGAATTTGGTGTTATAAAGTCCATTCATTTGTCTTCAGCTCCAAGCCACGTTTACTAACATCAGATCTATCATAATAAAGATAATTCTTTTATCTATGATGTGACAGTACCTAACAACAACAAACAACAATAATGTCTTCTTAGCTCCTTTGCCTTATCCCCTAATTGGTTCAAAATTCTGGCCAGCAAAAACAGTGAAGTGCATCAGTTGCCCAAAAAAAAACAATATCTTAGAACACAAATTCAGACACAGATACCTGCAACAACACATTCGACGCCCAAAGAAGTCCCCGCCTGAAACGTGGAAGCCAAGGTGGAGACAGAAAGATACAGAGGTTTTAGAAGTAGAAGGAAAATAAGATCATCTGTTCACAGGATTTTGATAAGAAAACAGAAACCCAGAGAGAGAAACCTAATACTGGCAGAACCAGAACTATGATTTGGGTCTTTGGACTACCCTCCAGTCCAGGAGGTTTTAGCTCCCAGGGAAACTTTAGTTTTAATCAATCTCACTCATTCCTGAAGAAGAAGCAAGCCAAAACATTAGGCTGTCTTCCAGAGTGTTTTTGTCCAAATTTCCATCATTTCTTCACATGCATATGTTGACTAATGACATAGCAAAGAAAGAAGTGGATATTTGCCAATGAAGACTAATGCCACCTGTAAGTACTTTTCCCTCAATGATTTTTCCTGGATCAAAGAAAGAGGCTTTTATCTCCTATTACCTAGGAAATTAAAGCAATGTCTGCCAATGATCTATGAGGAACAGCCTCAAAAGAACCCTTAACAGCATTTCCTTAGTCAATGACTTTCCCCTTCTTTGAACTGCTTTAGTCTCCATTCACCCTCATCACTCTCTGGTGGCCTTGCCTCCTCAGAGCAACTGAAGGCCACAGATGGAAATGTCCTCTCATGCCACAGCCCATCCTACCAATGTAGCTACAGGTGCACACAGCCCGGCCTTCCTTCTCCTAGGTGTAGTACAAGAGTTATCCCTCCACTTCCAGGCCAGACCATCTGTCTGTGTTCAAACTCAATCCCCTCCCACCTTCTCAGATAAAAGGTCTCCACTGATTATCTTTCTCCCAAGTGTATTCAGTTGGCACCTCTCATCTGGATCCTTCCCAACACATAGTAAGCTCAAAGTTTTCCAAGCAAAACTAGAAAACAATATCACACCCCATTTTACCTGTAACCACATTCAGGGACAGATTAGATCCTTCAGAGAATCTGGACATAGAAATGTTCTTTCCTGGGTGTACTCCAAACATTAAAACAACTGACAAAAAGCCCAGTGAAGGCATAGTAAGTTTGATGATGACTCCTTTAGCTCTTTGCTTTTGAATTGTCAAATACTAATACTTCCAGTTTTTCTGTTTTGCTTTGTTTTGTTTTGGTGATCTTGCTTTGCTAATGCCATGGGCACATACTTGATCTGCTACACTAGTGATTCAGAATTTGACCTTTTCTACTCACAACCAGCCTGCAGCTGTAGCCCTGTGGCATCCGATCCCGTATATCTCGGAAGCTAAGCAGGGTTGGGCCTGGTTAGTACCTGGATGGGAGACCGCCTGGGAACACCAGAAGCTGTAGGCTTGGAAGAAGGACCTGGCAACCCCCTCCAAAAATCAATCTGCCATTGAAAACCCTATGAACAGCAGAGAAGCACTGACAATAGTGTTTCCTCTGTTGTACAGAGGGTCGCTATGAGTCGGATACCGACTCGACGGCACCTAACAACAACAACAACAACATTCACAACCAAAATATTTGAGTTTTTCTACAAAATGCAGTGGAATGCAAGCTTATTGGCTCTGAGTGCAAGTCAAGGAGGAAAGTTTGTGGTGTGATCACCCTGAGACAAGCTGGAGAATGGATACTAGTGAAAGCAAGAACAAAACCCAGGAAGCACTATGTGCATGCCAGGGGAGTGATCATGTAACTGGGCTCTTTCCACATGACTTTGCGCTTTCCTCTAGTGTAATGGCAGCCAAGGAGCAAGTAGAGAGCAGAAATTTAAGTAAGCTTGTCATTTTTCCAAGAAGATAAAATGAAGAAGGGGTCAGAGGAGTCAATCATGTCGGCAAGGAAGTGACTGGAATGATGTTAGAGAAAGAATATAAATTTACTGAAGAGGAAATGAGATCACAAAGAGAAGTAAGAAGCAGTGAAATGGCAAGAGGTCAATGAATTATTGGTGCTGGAAAGAAAAGCAACGTTGGAGTGAGGTTGTTAAAGAGAACTGGAAACATAAAAACGGGTAGTGAGAGAATGCTTGGCATTGAGATTAAGGAGCATTACAATTATTAGTCATGACAAATTTAACTTGTCTAAGATGAAACAATGACCTTCTTCCAATTTACCCTATCTCAGACGAAAAGCCCCCAAGACTTTCCTTTACCACATGCAATACATCTCTGCCTGTTGTGCCTCTGACCCTTTATAGTGCTCCCAAAGCCATCTGCTTCTCTCTTCTTA
This sequence comes from Pedetes capensis, assembly GCA_007922755.1. NCBI lineage: Eukaryota > Metazoa > Chordata > Mammalia > Rodentia > Pedetidae > Pedetes > Pedetes capensis. The sequence continues at coordinate 1,342 of VMDO01021786.1, read as the reverse complement.
CCCATTACTCTTTTAATCCAAACAACCAGCAACTCTTATTTGGACAATTGCAATATCTTTTAACTGCTCTCCTACATCTGCCCGGATCCTAACCGGTCCTCACTATATATATGCATAGATTCTTGCTGTGTAGGCCTCAAACTTGTGATCCCCCTGCATCAGCCTCCTGAATGCCAATATTAAAGGCATGTGCCACCCTATTTGTCGCAAAATGATCTGTGCAAGACAAGTAATTAATTGTGTCACCCATATTTAACATTTCAATGGCTTTCTATTATTCATTTAGTGAAGATCAGAATTCATGACATGGCTTATAGGGCATCGGCTTCTGCAGCCTTGTACTACTCCCCCTCATTCTCTGCTAAGACACACTGGTCTGTTTCAGATCTGTAAGCATTTCATACTGCCTCTGAGAAGATACCTATCACCTTTGTAAAAATCACCCCACTCCTCTCAATTCTTCTACCAGTTAACACCTTCATGTCCTTCAGACATCAACTGTCCCTTTCTGAAGGACCACTACTCTGACTCTGAAGAATAAGTTGGAATCCTTTGTCATATTCACTTTCCATTTTAATTTCTTTCCATATGCAATACCTGGGTCATGAGCTCCAGAATAGCAGTGACCACATATGGTTTTACTCATTGTGTCCTAGTGCCTAAGACAATCTTGGCATATAATTTACAGTCAAATATTTTTCATGAACAAACAATGGTTATGTAAATGTATATGTGTATGTCTAATATTTTCTTTCCATTTTGCTACCTCTTTAGCTAAGCACCTTTATTAATTTTATTTCATGTGTTGATGATCCCTTTTATTTAATGCACTAATGATTTATTTAGTATGTACCAGTACGCAACTTCACAATAAATGGAGAAAAGATTGAGTTTGTCCAAGATTTAGCTTTGCTTGGCTGTATAATGAAGACCTGCGGAAGTAGCAGTCAATAAATCAAAAGACACATTGCTCTAGGAAAAGCTGTGGCAAAAGATCTCTTTAGAGTGTTGAAAAGCAAAGATGTCACATTGAAGACGAAGGTGCGTCTGACTCATGCCATGGTATTTTCAGTGGCATCATATGGTTGTGAAAGCTGGACATTGAACAAGAGAGACAGAAAAAAAATTGATGCTTTTGAATTCTGGTGCTGGAGACGTCTATTGAATATACCATGGACTGCCAAAACAACCAACAAATCTGTCCTAGAAGAAGTACAACCAGAGTGCTCCTTGGAAGCAAAAATGGCCAGACTGCGTCTTACATATTTCGGACATGTAGTCAGGAGAGAACAATCCCTGGAGAAGGACATCATGTTTGGGAGAGTGGCAGGTCAACACAAAA
>VMDO01021785.1:0-34728 GCA_007922755.1 Pedetes capensis | reverse complement strand
ATGTGTGTGTATGTGTGTGTATGTGTGTGTATGTGTGTGTGTATGTATGAGTATGTGTGTGTATGTGTGTATGTGTGTGTATGAGTATGTGTGTGTGTGTATGTATATGTGTGTGTATGTGTGTGTATGTATGAGTGTGTGTGTATGTGTGTGTATGAGTATGTGTGTGTATGTGTGTGTATGTGTGTGTATGTATGAGTATGTGTGTGTATGTGTGTGTATGTGTGTGTATGAGTATGTGTGTGTATGTGTGTGTATGTATGAGTGTGTATGTGTATGTGTGTGTATGTGTGTGTGTGTGTAACAAATTCTGCTTTAACATTGGGACATTTCATATTTTTCTCTTAACATTTCAATTCTGCTTCTCCGGAGTTTCATCCTGTTATGTTTATGTTTGAAAAACCATCATTTATCACACGCCATACGCCCAAACACACCCATGCCAGACACACAGGCTACCCCACATACATATTTTAAAGTGGTTTTCTTTTTTTAAAGAAAAAAGTAGGGATTTTAATTAATACGTAATAAAAAGCATCTGCAATTGTGGGTTATGGGCTCGTTGACTTTTTCCTGCCTTCGTCATGTTTTTTTTTTTTTTTTTTTTTTTTTTAATTACTGGGGGTTGGACCCAGGGCTTCATGCTTGCACACTCTGAGAGTGCTGGACCACTGAGCTGGACCCTTGGCCCATTTTTTTACTTTTTTATTTCTGAGACAGGGTCTCACTAAATTACACAGACTGCCTCTGGTCTTGACCTTGCGATTCTCCTGCCTCCGCCTCCCGAGCCGCTGGGATGACAGGCCTGTCCCACCGCGCTCAGCTCATCATGTTTTCATATTGTTGCATCTCGTATTTTCAGCTTTCCTCTCTTTACTCCTCTACCTTGTTTCCCCTCCTCTTAACCCTTCCTCAGCCTCTGCTCCCACTCTCTGACCCCCTTCCCCTCATCCTTTCTGGTCTACTTGTATTTCCCATTCTTAGATAGGTATGATTGTTCATTTTTATATACCGAAATATTTATAAAATTTCCCCTCTAAGTCAGATCTGCCTCCCACATATGAGTGACAACATATGGTATTTCTCTTTTTGAGTCTGGGCTCATTCACTTAAAATGATCTCCCTCAGTTCCTTCCATTTTGCTGCAAATGACATAATTTCATTCTTCTTTACTATTGAGTAAAGTAAAAAAAAAAAATAAAAAATGGTTTCTTGTAACCATGAGACTGTCAGTAGCAATACTTACGTTCAGACCTACATTGTTATTATACTTATTTAAATACACAACTGATCAAAATATAACTACATTGGTACTCTAGCAGTATACAAGAAAATGTAAAATCTTATAAGAAAGCCATCCATAAGTGACTTGAGCTAGACTTTTTGTCAATTCATTTTACATATCCGTGGACCAAACTTACTTTTGGCTGCAGTTGATGAGGACTCCTATAATTTCTATTTGATATTTTTAATTTTTATAGATGTAAGGCTTAAGAATCGTTGCTCTCATAAATCAGTGGCTGGCATGGTAGGGAGTTTGTGATAACTGTTGCTCTTTCCTTGGACCTCTTTTGAACTACATGACATACTGTGTTACTACCAAAATTTGTTAATGATGTAAGTCAAATGACAATGGCATTAGATCATCTATAAGTTTTATGAAAACAAAGAATGCAACCTTGCTGTGACTTAGTGAAAAGATGTATTACTCATTTGTAAGTTGTTAACTTTTTCAAAATTTGATTGGTACTCCAAAAAGACTCTTCTCAAGATTAATCCTGCAGCTGTAGCCCTGTGGCATCCGATCCCATCAGATCTTGGAAGCTAAGCAGGGTCGGGCCTGGTTAGTACCTGGATGGGAGACCACCTGGGAACACCAGAAGCTGTAGGCTTAGGAGAAGGACCTGGCAACCCCCTCCCAAAAATCAATCTGCCATTGAAAACCCTATGAACAGTAGAGAAGCACTGACAATAGTGTTTCCCCTGTTGTACAGAGGGTTACTAAGAGTCGGATACCGACTCCACGCCACCTAACAACAACAACAACAACAAGATTAATCAAACAATTACTATGATTATTACCATTAACTTGCTTTAGTTAAAAATCCATGATTTACTCTGAAGTTCTACAAAGGAGGTGCAAACATCAGCCTCTATCCCTGGTGGGGTGTGTGGAAGCAAAGCTTGCAAGCTTTCCTTCTTGTAGGGTTCTTCCTCTTTCTCTGCATTATGGACGGAAGTGGGGGGGGTGCCCCAATAGTGCACCTGGAGGTGAGGCTGTGGCTGGAGAAGAGAGCGTCAGGCACAGGATAAAATGGCAAAGGTTTATTCATAAAGGAGGGGAAAGGAATAGAGGATTAGGAAGAGGGGGAAGGGGAGTTGGAGAAGGGAAGCGCTCAGCTGCTGGCTCTGCCACTGGGGCAGAGACTCCCAGGTGTCGTTGCTCTTCTGGCTGGCAGCCTTCACCACTTCGGAGGCCCTGAGCTTGATTCTCAGAGGCTTGCCTCTCTGAGTCTTGCCTCTTGGTCCCTCTTGGCTGTGGACTGAACTGTAGCTTAGCCTGCTGGATGAGGAGACATAGGGTCCAGATCTATCCACAACATGGTAGCAGGGTGTATAACCACCCAGCAGGGTATCCAGTGTTATAGAGGTCGGGATCAGGTAGAGGTGGCAGGCAGGTTGAAGTAGGGTAAAAGGAGGCTGGAGGAAGGCTGAAGGCTAGGTTAGGCAAGCGAGGAAATGGGCCTTGGGCTCTTAAGGAACTGCAAGGACTCTGCGATCTTCTCTTGGATGGTGTTCAGAAAAAGCTGTTGAGCTCTGAGCTCCGGAGTTCATAGAGCCTGATAGCCAGCAAATCAGGAAACAGGGTTGGATCAGAAGTGACCAATCGGGCACCAGGGGGTTTTAGATGCCACCATACCTCAGGTGCCATCTTGGCCCATTCAGTGGGAGGGGGGAAGAGTGAGATACCTGGATGTAGGGCAAAAGTGACCAGTTGCCATCTTGCCCCAAGGGTTCAGTGGGGGCAAATGACCCAGATGTAGGGTACGGGTCACTCATCTTGGAGGAAAGAGGTCAGTCCTCCAAGTGGGCTAGACGGGCTCCCGGGACCAGCCATGTTTGGGGTACTCTCTATCCCCCTGGGAATCCCAACACCTTCCCATGTGCTAACTTCACTACTCCAGTGCTCCAGCCCTGAGCTTGCCTTGTGACTGGCTTTGGCCAGCAGGACAACAGCAAACACAAGGGACACTGGAAATGGGCTTCACTTGGGACATGCTTTCATGGCTACCCCAAGGGCTTAGTGGCTGTGGACTGAAGTGCAGCTTAGCCTGCTGGATGAGGAGACATAAGGTCCAGATTTATCCACAACATGGTAGCAGGGTATATAACCACCCAGCAGGAGATAAGTCTCAGAGCCCCGCCATCTCCAGCCGCCAATGCATCAGCAAAGACGAGCTGAACCACCCTTGGCTCTGGTGTCCGGACGCCTCCAGTTGAGCAGTTGATCTGTGAGCAATAATAAGTGGTTACTTTTCTAAACCACAGGAAATGGGTTGGCTTGTACAATGCAAACTGTGACAAAATGTCAATTTCAATTTCTTGTTGTTCATGTGCCATTGAGTAGTCTCTGACTCATAGCAACCTTCACAGGGTGTTCAATGGGGTCTGACTGTCTCAGGGATGGGCTGCCACATCCTTCTCCCATTTTTGTGGTACTGGGATCAAACCCAGGACCTCAGAGAGCACAGAGCAGCACTCTATTTTCACTAGTTCAATATTTATTTTATAGAATGTTATATGCCATTTATATTACTTATTTCCAGGGCTTCAAATGCAAAAAATATTGGTTTTGGGGTTTGGGTGCAGATTCAATGTATTAAAGTTTAGAGGGGTTGGGTTATGTTTGAGTTTAGGCTTAAATTTTTAATCCTATGTGTGGATAGGTGAATAAAATTTTTGATTTTTTTCAATTTTCAATAACTAATCATATAAAAAAATCATTAGAAGCTGAACCTAAAGGCAGGTTTTCACTAAGTACCAGTTAAGGTTCAAAGTAAGAGAAATTTGAACCCAGAAGCAATGGTGCACTCTGCTAATCCCAGTGACACAGGAGGCTGGGGCAGGAGGACCATGACCTCAAGGCCAGAGGCAGCCTGCCTGACTGAGACCCTGTCTGAAAATGAAGACTAAAAACTGGGCTAGAGGTGCAGCTCAGTGGTAGAGCACTTGCGAAGTATGTGCAAGGGTTCAACCGCTAAGTACTGCACCCACCCACACACACACACACAACAACAACAACAACAACAACAAAAGGGGAATGAGAAAGAAAGAAAAGGAAACATTAAAAAAAAAATGCTTCAACTAGAAAGTGTTCAGGTTCTTGTTGGGTTCAGTCTGAAGCCCTGCTCTCTACACATGGGATTGAAACCCAAATCCTCTAAATTCTAACATACTGACCCCGCACCCAAACACCTGAACCCAATTTTTCATAGGTTTGAGGTCTGCTTATTTCAGCTAGTGGACTCTGTCTTCTGTTTTTTCTTTGCTTGTTTTGTGGTACTTGAGGGTTGAACGTGGGGCCTTGCACATACTTTGTGAGTACTCTATCACTGTACTGCACCCCCAGCCCATTTTTTTATTTGAAGATAGGGTCTCACAAAGGCATGTAGGCTGCCTCTGAACTCAAACTTGCAATACTACTGCCTCCCTCAGCCTCCTGAGTTGCTGGGTTAAAGGCGTGGCTTAACCTCTGTCTTCTGTGTAAACTGATAAAATCTAATTTGATTTCCATGCCAGTCATCAAATAAGTTTTATTTTCTGTGAACAAAAGTCCAATTACCATTTTTCAATTAAAGTGAAAGTCTAATGTCTTAGTACTGATCACTGAAAGCAACTTAGATAAATTAGAAAATCATAATATTTAAAATTGCCAATTTAATGTCACTGGTTTGTGCTTTAGCTTCTAAAAACAGGAATAAACATATGCAGTTATTCTTTGCTTTCCTTTTAGTTATGCAATGTAAGATGTAGGTGCAATTCAAAATCATTAGTAATTCAAAGAGAAATACATGAATGAGATGCTTTAGTAAATATATGTACATTTTACATGGGTATATTTATGGAAAAACGGTGTTCAGATTTTAGAAATTTCTGAACAAGATTAGACTTTCAAAATTCATAATTTACTCCAAAGATCATGAAACATGATCAAACTTCCCCTCTATAATGTCAAGGAAAGATCAAAATTCCAGACAACTCATTTGGTCCATGACCTGGCATGTGAAAATGTCTTTAATTGGGAGTAGAAAATATTAAACATTTTATGAGATGAGCTATAGTGAAGACTGCAATCAAAATGAATGTTTCATGATATGATTGGTTAAAGTAGATTTCAATCATTTTTTGAAGAAGCATATTTATTTGGAAAGAAGTCATAATTTTTATCCATGAATTCTTTTTTTCAGCTACATTTTGAAGAATGAACCTGGCTGCGGTGCTTCGGTCAGTTATTTGAAGGTGATTCTCTCTGTAAGGGATGGGGATTGAGAATAGATAGAAAAAATTCTTTAAATTCAAGTATGTTGTTGTTGTTGTTAGGTGCCATAGACTCGAGGCCAACTCATAGCGACCCTATGAAACACTGCCCAGCACTGTGCCATGCCCGGCACTATGTCAGTGCTTCTTTGCTATTCCTAGGGTTTTCAAGGCTAATTGTGTTTTGGGAATGGGCTGCCAGGTCCTTCTCCCAAGCCTACAGCACCTGGTGTTCCCAGGTGGTCTCCTATCCAAGTACTAACCAGCTGGGACCTTACTTACTTTCCAGGATCTGACAGGTTCAGATACCACTATGGTACGACTGCAGGCAGCTCAGTTGGTACAGTGTTGTTCTGTGTGCTCTGAGGCCATGAGTTCGATCCCCAGCACCGCAAAAATCAAAGAAGGACCTGGCAATCCACTCCCCAAACAATCCTGAAATAATCAGCTACAAAAACTGTATGAATAAATTCAAGTCTAGAAAAAAAGTTTAAATGTTGGAGTTGTATAAAACTTCCAAATAAAATGTTTTCAGAACTGTTAGTGAAAAATTTGATCTTGTATCTTGGAACTCGGGTAGAGCGCTGTGCTGCAGTCTCTGAGGTCCCGAGTTCAATTCCCAGCACCGCAAAAGTGGGAGAAGGGCCTGGCAATCCACTCCCAAGACAATCCTGAAACAGTCAGCCATTGAAAACCCCATGAGGGTCACTATGAGTCGGATACCGACTCGATGGCACCTAACAACAACAACAACAACATCTTGGAACTCAATGTTTCGTATTCAGATTTTATATTTGAAATGACTACACTCTATTCCTGACAAAGACTTAATGATGTCTTCAAGTTGTTAAGAGGGACATTGGTATGAGGATTTCATCACATAGGGTGATAAGAAAACTAAATATTTATAGCAACTCAAATTTTATAATGGATTTATATTGACACATGGAATTTTGAATTTTCTTGGTTATATTGAAATAGATTTTAAATCGAATTCAACTTGATAATGTCAAGTAGTTTAGAATGCTGCTAAAGTTCATCCTTAGGGATTAATGGCTTCAGAGGACTTGGGTGTCAGTTGTCAGTGTCATGGGTAGTTGCTTGATGCTTAAGATGACAGATCTTCACACAGTGCAGAAGCCTGCCTGCAGCACTGCAGAAGGCTCAGTCCTTGGGCCAGCCACTAACTCTTCCTACATTCTATCCATAACTAGCTGGTCCTAGACAGATTAGCAGGTAGGGAGCCTCCAGGAGCCTCCACTGCTGATGCTGCCCACCTCTCCAGACACCCATTACCCTTCAGCAGATTCCATTTCTGCTCCATAACTCCCAGATGCTGATGTCCCCACCTCTCTATCACTTTTCCTTTCCTGGACAAATCCTTCTACCAGGAAAGATTCTGATAAACTCGTCTACACTGAGAGATAAATAACTGATGAAGTAAAATTTACTTTCTCTTTTGAGCCTATTTGCGTTATGTTGTTGTTAGGTGCCATCGAGTTGTGTCTGACTCAAAGAGACCCTCATAGGGTTTTCAATGGCAGATTGTTTTTTTTTTTTTTGGATTGCCTCGGGAGTGGGTTGCCACGTCCTTTTCCCATTTTTGTGGTGCTAGGAATCGAACTCAGAATCTCAGAGACTGCAGAGAGGCGCTCTACCAACTGAGCTAAATCCCAGCCCATTTGAGTTATAGCAGGTATCAAAAAGTAAAGATTAGAAAAACCAAAACCTTCTGTTGCTACAATAGGGAGTGGGCAGTGTTTTTAGAGCAGTTGCCCTGGTACTGACATGGGCACCACTTAAAGGGCCTGTGGTTGCCCAGGGTGGGGCGTCCAATGACCAGTGATGAATGTGAAGACAGCAAGTCCTGTCGAGCCCTGGGCTGTGCCCCCCAGGAGCCCTTGCCCCTCTCCCATTGGGGCCCAGCTGAGGTGCCACACCCTGAGTGGAGAGGCGTCCTCCCTTGGGTACCTGGAGAAAAGAGCACAGGCCTCCCAGGTCCTCTTCACGGCGAGCAGAACAGGAAGCTGCAGCTGAGTCTCGTACTTCCATGTCAGCCATCCAGCTTCCCGGAGCAGGACTTTATCCACGTGCTGGACCCCGCCACAGAAGCGCCTGGATGTGGCCACCAGCCACCTGGGTTGCCAGAAGAGGTGTGGCGGGCGAGCATCTATCTTGTTGGGGACTTTTAAAATTATATTTCTCAACTAGGGTCCCTCATGACAGCCTGAGGGGCTGACCCCTAGTTGACCCCAGAGCTCATCCCACTCACTCAGACCAGCCCCTCCCATCGAGTGAGCAAAGATGGCCCCTGGCCAGCCTGACCTGCCCTAACCACCCTAAATTTGATTGGCTCCCCTCAGCATTTTCAGGTAATAACTGTCTCCACCTGGCAGGTATGTCAGTTTACCCTCTGTACCTGTCAGGTGTGTGCTCTGATCGGCTGAATCCCACCATGTGACCCCTCCAGGACCCTATAAAAGTAGGGCTCCTGGACCCTCACTTCACCCCACTGAACCTCACCTCTCTGACCGTCCTTCAACTGCTACCTGAACCCCATCACTCAGACCAGCGCTCACTACTCCACCAAGACCTTCTAGCAAGCCAGCAGGATCAAGCCCAGGGGCCCCGAAGAGCCGAAGGATTCTAGCAAGCCATGAAGAGCCTCCCAATTCCTCCCATCCTTGGGAAGGAGGGAGGTAGAGAAGGCGAGCTGAGAGAGGCAAGACCAACTGACCTCCACGGAACACCAGTGGCTGTGGCTGTGCCTTTAAGGCTGAGCTGTACCAGCACTTGGCCCGCAGCATTTCATGCTGCAGGCCTAGGGCCAGCACTTAAAGGATATAGAGCTCTGCCCTATAGGGGCTGCTTGCTCCTTGATCTCCATCAGGGGAGCACCCAATAAACCTTACCTACCCTTTTCACCATCAGAAGGTCCCTCGAGGTCCTCCTTTACGACACCGGCCATTTGTTATGTTGAAGGTTTGGCTCTAATCTTAGCGGGGCTAGAGCTAAAACCCCAACACTATCTCACGGCACACCTGAGCCCCACACTTGTGCCGTGAGCCAGGGGTGCCTTGGGTGTGTTCCTTTTCCTGCCCTGTTCCTGCTGCTGATCAGCTGGGCTGTTGCGAGACATTCAGTGCCTCCTCTTATCTGGCCCAAATAAAGTTAAATGCGCTTGCCCGGCTGACTCCAGTCCTCTTTCAGTCCTTTCTTCCTGCTTCCTGCTCTGTGTTCCAGTCAGATGGAAACCTCCCTGTGCCCTACGGTTTCTCTCACCAAAGCATTATCCACCTGGCTCTCTGGCCCTGCTTTCCTTAACGATTAAAATTTTTCCATATGCAGGTTTAGCTAAACTGTGACTTTGCTCATCATGCTGAAATTCTTCAAATATTTTTATAACTTGCTGCAGGTCTTGCATGATTGTTGTTGTTAGGTACCGTGAGTCATGTCTGACTCACAGTGACCCTTATAGGGTTTTCAATGGCTGATTGTTTCGGGATTGCCTTGGGAGCGGATTGCCATGTCCTTCTCCTATTTTTGCGGTGCTGGGAATCTAACTCAGGACCTCAGAGACAGCAGAGCGATGCTCTACCAATTGAGCTAAATCCCAGCCCGGTCTTGCATGATAGTTTTGCTTATAATATATCTGATTCTTCTGCTAGACAAGCTAAGGGACGGTCTTATTGATCTATGACCTCTTGATGCCTGATTACAAATCTGTACTCAGTAAGTAATTATTGAGTATAGGTTAAATTGTTGTAAAACCACAAGCTGCCAAAATTGGGTGTTTGAAAAACATTTATTTTAGGTTGTACATATCAATTTCCATCCCACTTTAACTTGTTAGAGACGTAGGTACACTGTGATATCAACATCCCAACATGTCACATACTATCTGTGTCCTGCTTTTCTTCAGAGGCAGCCAATCAAGACTCAAGGCCTGAGCTTGGGGAAACATCAGGTGTGAGGAGTGTCTTCATGCTGTCTTTATAACTGTTCCCCATATTCTGCGGGGCACCATTTATAGAAAGTCTACTTCCCTCTCATCAGATAGTCTCCACCAGCAGCTACACAGAGTTATAACACACTTGCTAGGGATCATTGCCACCTGTGCCTGGTCCGAGTGGTTTCAAGCTCCACCCAGCTGTTCACTACACGTCCAAGCTCACAAGCTATGTAAACTCGCGGAATGTCAGATTCATCACCCACAGTATGTGACCCATCACAACAAAACCAGGGGGTGGATAGCATAGTAATAAGGCAGTTCATTTTGAAGTAGCATTTTAGCAGTGTAGAGTGGTTGCTGGTTGTCTTTGATCCATTTTACATCAACTTCAGCTGCATCATAAAATAATTTCATGGCAAATCATCATTAAGATATCTTCTTTAATTCTAGCCAAACATACATCTGCACTTACACATGTGTGTGTTTATACATACATACACACGTGAATACATACAAAAATATTTATATATACTAACAATTGGAAAATAAATCAACTATCATGTAGTTTTTAAAAAATCTGAAAATGTTATTGACTTCTTAGGCAGCACTTGTTACATATTTGCTGAACATTAGAGATTAAAAATATTGAAAAGTTTAAATGTTAAACTTGAAGCAGAAATTCGTGTTTATAAATCGCTGTTTCATTTAGCATGGATTCTCATATTGTATTTCAATTTCTAAATTAATACACAGATTATTTCATTTCAATATATGGAAAATTCCTAGCATTCTTGTGTGCTAGTAAGAAGGTAAGCCACAATGAGTAATCCACAGTGGAAAGAAAAAGTAATTTTATGTGAATGTTAAAAAATTGGATGTCCGATTGAGGGGCTGGGGATGTGCCTCCGTGTCAAGGCCTCTGCCTACTGTGCTCAAGGCCTTGGATTGGAATTGCAGCACCACAGATGAAACAAAACAAAAAGTGAGACAGAAAAATTAAATATCTGATCTTCTGTATTTATTTTGTCTAAAACTTTGATTTTATTTTTTCCTGGAATTCTCATGTTAATTAGCTAGCTTTAACCATTCCACAATGTATACTTTTTTTTTTTGTGTGTGTGGTACTGGGGGTTGAACCCAGGGCCTCGCGCTTGCATGCTCTGCAAGTGCTGGACCACTGAGCTGTGCCCCCAGTCCATTTTTTTACTTTTTGAGACAGGGTCTCACTAAGTTACGCAGACTGCCTCTGGTCTTGAACTTGTGATCCTCCTGCCTCCACCTCCGCAGCCGCTGGGATGATAGGCGTGCACCACCGCGCCTGGCCTATGTATACATACTTGAAAGCACCAGCTCATACATGATAAAAATGTGGACTGTTATATCAACTTAAAAAATAAAAAATAAAAATGATGATTATCTGTAGTTTATTATGGGTTTACCAACAAAGTCGTCATCAGGAAGGCTTTATAAATGAATTCCAATGTCACAGAGTTTTATTTTTATTTCTTTGTTTTTTAGTTCTTTCTCTAGATCGCTGGACAATTTTTTTACTAAAATAAAAACATATTTAATCTCTCCTTATGTGACTCTTTCCTAGCAATTGTCTGTAGAGGCAAAAAAGTAAGGATGTGGGCCAGGAGAATGCAGAATGACTCTGTCTTCAAGTCTCCTCTCTGATAAAGGCAGGAATAAATTACAAGAAGGCAACATGCTCTGATTATTATGTTAAAAACCCAAATGGATAATGCTAGGGTGCTACGCAGACAAGATTGCTGTCTGTCTCGTTTTTAACATAGACATTTTGCTTTTAATAACGTGTTAATGGGAGGAAACACAAATGCCATTTGTGTAATTCTTTGTTCTGGCTGAGGCATAACTGATATTATCTAATGAATATGCAAATAATTCAAGGCTCCTTATTAATTGTGTCTAAACCATCTGTTCTTGAAAAGAGCGCTTGAATATTTGCCATATCACACTCTATGAATGTGTGCAGAGAACTGTTAAAAAAACATGGAGTTGTTAATCTATGTGTTTTAATGAGTCTATGGTTTTACTACCATCAATAAACGAGGCAGCTTCTCTCTAATGAAATTAGTTGTTCAAATGAGATTATTTGGCATTGATCTTTCACAAGAAAAATGTCAAGAGGAGGACAAATACCTAACCTATGAATTTTAGAATTCCTAGATTTTTTTGTGGAAGCAAATTCATGCGGTCTGAATCCAGCAAATTCAGTTCTTAAATAGACATGTATTGCTTCATGTATATGTATGGTTAATGGAACATGCTCATATTTATTCAGGAACTTAAAACATGAAGTCTTTTTCTGCTGGCATCTTATAAAAGGTGAACAATAGCTTTGAAAAAAAAATGAATGAGAAATTAGAAATTCTTACTCCAAGATATAAAGCACTTCTACACTCAGATTGCAAGCAATAAAAATGAATTGCAAATAAGTTTACTTCTGTTTTTACCTCACTTTTCTTCAAATTAAAATTCCTAAACCTCATTTTGAATGGTGGCTGACTCGTTAAATTCTGCTCTAGCATCCGACTTCATGGCTCAGGTACCATAATTAAATACTGTATTTTTATCTTTTGTCCATAAGGGTGAACAAAAACCAAAATAGAAAATCACACTTTATGTATTGCAAAGACATATATTTACCTTTCAGAGTGCAGTCCTTTATAAACCAAACCTGGTTTTAGTGTATCAATGTTTGACATTTATTTACATTAATAAGTTGTTATCTCAAGTCAAAATTTCTTAAACAAATCATTGGTCTTGTGATTTGTGCTTGAGAACGAAATAAAATTTATGAGTTTGATAAGATTTCTTTCCTGCTGAATACAGCTTCAGCCACAACTGGTTTCGGGAGCAAACCAGTAATTTAGGAATAGAAAGCATGTGATACTTCATGCTAAGCTTAAAATGTGTACTTTTTTGGGGGGGTGGTATTCCTTCAGCTTTATATAAAAAATCAGAAAATTATGATGACATATTTATTACTACTCAAGTCAATGTTCTAAATCTCTCTTGTTTTTCATAGTACTGAGGGGGTTGAACCCAGGGCCTTGCACATGCTAGTTTTTATTTTCTGGTTTTGAGTGAGGGTCTCACTAAGTTACACAGGCTACCTCTGGCCTGCAGCTGGAGATCCTCCTGACTCAGCCTCCCAAGACGCTGGGATTACAGATGTGCACCATGGTACCCAGCCTACTGTTCTAATTCTCAAGACATTGTACATACACACAGTGGCTTGTAATTTTCATCTCTTTGGATTTCAGTATTCAGCCTTAACATATAGTAAATAAGTAACAGCAGCTTTTTAAAAATTGTGGAGAAGTGCAAACCTGGAATGCTATTTCTAATGAATATACACCACATATTATGTTTCATCAAGCTTCTCGCTGGTACAGGGCCCTCACTGATGGAATCACATTGAGATAATGATAAAGATCCAGGTGGAGAGTATGCAATGGACCTTGGCAACATCAGTGTTTGCATATCCATGGTGGTGATTTTTAAATTCATTACGGATATATATGAAGTGATTGCCTTAAGGTTAGAATGGCCACTTTAGGCAATATAGATGTGTTTTCTCTGTGTGTTACAAAAACTCAGTATCAATGACCCTATTTACTCCATCTACACCATTTGGGGAAGAGAAAGATGAGAGAGATCTGCTGCTCAGCACGAGGACTGTAGTTCATAGTATTGTACGCTGAAGACTTGCTAAGAAAAGAACAAATGGGAGGTGAGGGATATGTTAATTTACTTGATGGTAATAATCATGTTATTATCACAATGTGATGTTCCACAAATGAAATGTATAAGATGAAAAAATGAATGAACAGAAGTTAGAGTATGTTTTAGTTTAGCTTTTACCTGTCTACTGCTACATTAAGTTCTTAAAAATTACTTTCTCCTGACGTATAATGTCACCAAACGTTCCAGAAATGTGTAATTTTTTTTAGTATATACTTTATTGTTCAGGTTTTTGAGATTGCTAGTCATGAGCATATTGTGGCTTCTATCATTTTTCCAGAGCTATTGAAATTGGGCAGTGTAGAATGCCATTATCTGATTGCCCCATTGCTTCATTTATATTACATTTTTCCTGTGTTTTTTTTTTTTTCAAAAATATAGAGTCTTGCTAAGTCTTGCAGATTTCCTCTGGCCTCCAACTCAAGATCCTCCTGCCTCAACCCTCAAGCTGCTTCGATTACAGCTGTATGCCATTGCGCCAAACCATTTTCCTATACTCTTAAAGTTTCTATATTGCCCAGTTAGCTAACACAGAGAGAAACATGGCTCTTCGATATTTTCTTATTAATGACTCCCATAGCACTGATCTTTTCGTCTTCTCAATTATATTATGAAATTGCTTTTAAAAAGTTGCTGTAGGTATTCGCTGTATTTTCCATTACCGAATTTGTCCAAATAGCATTCTATATGTTGGCCATTGGACTGGAATTTAGCTCAGTTGGTAGAGCACTGCTCTGCAGTGTCTGAGGTCCTGAGTTCCATTCCCAGCACCACAAAATGGGAGAAGGACCTGGCAACCCACTCCCAAGGCAATCCGGAAACAGTCAGCCACTGAAAACCCTGAGGGTCGCTATGAGTCGGACACGACGGCACCTAACAACAACATAACATGTTGGCCATTGTTCTGTTTTTTTCCTAACTTGACATTCTCTGCTCACGCTACTGTCACCTCTTGGCAGACCTGCACTTCTACAGTGGCTTCTTCTTATACATCTGCTACTGTTTCATACTTCATTCAGTCGCTCTTGAACCATACAGACGCTTTTACCCTACATCGCTATTATTCTCATATAGTTTAGTCTTTGGAAGTCCCAGTGCATACAGAGTTTTCAGTTTGGCATTTGGTAACTTTTGTGCGTGACTCCCACCTACTCAAGGAAGGAAGAGGCCAAAGGTTAGACTTCATGGGATAACCAGGTCTGTGGTTGCTATTCATCTGCAATCCTCCTCTGTACTTTGTTTGTTTACCTGTAGGTAGGTAGGTCCATTCCTTCTCTGCACTTTGAGGTCCACCACAGTGTCAATGCTTTTGCACAGGTTGAAGTTCTTTTATTTAACTTGTGTTTGAGTTGTTTATCTCGTGTAATCATGAGGCTCTTAAAGTCAAGAATGATGTGTTGTTTATCACTGCTGATGTTATTACTCTTTGCACCTTAACAATTTGTCTTTCACAAAATGGGTGGGAAGAAAATTTTTGAGTTGAGTTCGTTTCCCACTGCTTTTATAACTAAAAAATGTAAAATAATAACTTTTGGTACTTCAGTCATGAATTCTATTTTCACTTATGCATGTTTTTGATTCAGAGTATAAATAAGAATTGATTCAGAATATAAATAAAAATTACCACCTTTCAACTAGGTCTAAATAAAAATTCCACCTTTTAGCTGTATCAAGTGACTTTCCAAGCAAAAAAGACAGGAGGAAACCTATTACAAGGCCTTCAAATGTTCCTTGGAGTCAGGACATCTTGTGTCTTTCACACTGATCAATATTTTTGGCTTATTGCCTCCATTTTACCAATGAAGACTTTGGTACTGAGAGAGTGTGAGTGAATTCCAAAAAGCTACAGACCAAAGGTAAAATGGCAGAATGTCTATTTTGCTTGTGTTCTTTCTAGTTCTTCTTCAGCTACTGAATTCTGTCTACAGGAGGACCTTTGGTCTCGGGGTACCTGTATGCCGGTCCTTAGAGAAAGGGCTCAGACCTTCATACTGCACGTTTCTGTGATTTATGTGTTTCTGTGTTTCTGACCCTCTGCAAAGTCTCATCAGCCACTGTACCTTGGAGTGTGTCCCTGAGTCCCCCCATCTTGAAAGTACCCCTGTTGGAAATGTATCCTTCTCTACTGCTCAAACCTAGCCATCTTCCATGGTGCACTCTTCGAATGTGGACCGCTTAGACATGTTGGTCCTCCGAGAGGAGGAGCCTGTGTTACATTCTGTCCTCACTCTGACCGGGGTGGCCCCTCATTTTGACATTGTTTTAGGTGATGAATAGACACCAATAGTTGTGCTTCCAAACGTCAGATGACAGATGTGGAATTCCACCAAGAATTCCCTTCTGTAGCACTTGATGCATCTATAGAGTTCTTCAGCTCTAGCAAGGATTTGTGCTACTAGAGCATATTCCTTGACATCTTGTTTCTCAGTTTCTCACCTTTGAAGTGAAGAAGATAAAGAAATCTACTTCATGAAGTGGTGAGGATTGAATCCATTCATCTAAAGCACCACAGCCTCAAGAACCTGACAAGCATTTAAGATGTATTAGTAATAGTGCTTATCACGGTGTCTTGAGGTTCCTTCACTTGAACCGAAGGAACAATCACTTCCGTCCCTTCCTCCTTCAACATAGCATCCTCTACTCCTGCAAACTTCCTTCAAATAAATCTCTCCAATAAAATAATAGAATTAACTTACATAATGTTAACTCTGGAGTGGTATGTTTGCTGGCTCAGAGTGGGTACACATACCTTTACATATACCTACATACACATAGGGGCCGGGATTTAGCTCAGTTGGTAGAGCGCTGCTCTGCAGTCTCTGAGGTCCTGAGTTCGATCCCCAGTACCACAAAAATGGGAGAAGGACCTGGCAATCCACTCCCAAGGCAATCCCGAAGCAATCAGCCATTGAAAACCCTATGAGGGTTGCTATGAGTCAGACACGACTCGACAGCACCTAACAACAACATATACATACATATATGCATGTACATATGTCTACAGCTGTACCACCCTGGCATCCAGTCTTGTCAGATCTTGGAAGCTAAGCAAGGTCGGGCCTGGTTTGTACCTGGATGGGAGACTCAGTATGAATACCGGGTGGTGTAGTGTCTGGAGAAGGACCCTGCAGCCCACTCCTGAAACAATCAGCCATTGAAAACCCTATGAATAGCAGAGAAACACTGACAGTATACCAGGCATGGCACGATGTCAGGTAATATTTTGTTCTGTTGTATACAGGGTCTCTGTGAGTTTGGCCTGACTTGATGGCACCTAACAACAACAACAACACCTAAGTCCTCTGGGACTCTTGGTGATTCTTTTCTATAAAACATGGGGCACTTATGGCCCATTGTTATCGTCTCTGGAGTCTAAGCTGAAGTTCCAGGACACTGGGAAGGATTCCTTTCACATTGCTTGTTTTCTTTTCCTTTTCTTTTTTGTGGTATTATGGGGTTGAACTCAGGGCCTCACACATATTAGGCAAGTACTATACCACTGAGTTGTGCCCCTAGCCTCCCCGCCCCTTTTTAAATTTTGAGACGTAGTGCCTATGTTGCACAAGATTCCTCTGGCTTCAAACTTGTGATCTTCCCACCTCGGCTTCCGGAATTGCTGGGATTACAGGTGTGTGCCAAAGCACCCGGCCCTTCGTATTGTTTGATAAAGAAAGAGACAACTTCTTCTCTGGTGCATCAACTGGACAGACACTGGCATCTGCAGACACATCTTAGCTGAACACTAATAGTAAGAAGTTGCCCTCTTCTTTTTTTTTTCTGGATTATAGCCTTTGCTATGTTCAATGTTTGCCTATAGACTTATGAAAATTTGGAGAAATGAAGCTACTATCTAGATAATTGGGGCTGGGATTTAGCTCAGTTGGTGGAACGCTGCACTGCAGTCTCTGAGGTCCTGAGTTCGATTCCCAGCACTGCAAAAATGGGAGAAGGGCCTGGCAATCCACTCCCAAGGCAATCCTGAAAAACGGTCAGCCATTGAAAACCCTATGAGGGTTGCTGAGTCGGATACCGACCTGACGGCACCTAACAACAACAACAACAACAACAACAACAACAACATCTAGATAATTGGTGTTTAACCAACGTTCTCCAGCACAATGAGATGCCTGTAAAGAATTGCTGTTTGACAACAAAAAAAGATATCAAATCAAGTTAATACATTTAATAAATCTAATAAAAGGAGTTGTTGCTGTTGAGTCGGTATCTGACTCATAGTGACCCTCACAGGGTTTTCAAAGGCAGACTCTTTCAGGATTGCCTTGGGAGTGGATTGCCAGGTCCTTCTCCCATTTTCGTGGTGCTGGAAATTGAACTCAGGTCCTCAGAGACCGCAGTGCAGCACTCTACCAACTGAGCTAAATCCCAGCCCAATAAAAGGAGTATGTTAACTAATTACAAAGAAGCTCTCGGGTAATGTTAAATGTATTCTATTTCTGAGCAATATTAAAAAAAATCCTTTGAGGTGGAATGGTAGGCAGAAGTAGGGTGCCCACAGCTTCCCACACTTTAATCCCTAAAGCCTGTGGTATGTTGTCTCACTGGTAAAGGAACTCGGCAGGTATGATTAACATTACGACCTTCGGATAGACAGAGATGGTGGGTTATCCCTGTGAGTCCAATCTAATCTCTTAAACTCTTAGAAAAGCCTTTCCAGCAGAAATTAAGATCAGAAGATGTGACAGTGAGGACAGGTCAGAGAGATTCGATGCTGCTGTCTTTGGAGACTTGGAAAGTGGGCCATGGGCCAAAGAACTCAGGTGGTCTCTGCAGGTGGGGAGCAGCCAAGTGAATGGAGCACATTCTGAGCTGCTGGGAAGAGACTCAGGTCTGCTGGTACTTTGTTGTCAGCCCAGTGAGACCCATGGAAGGCTTCTAACCTATAGAACTGCAAGAAAGTAAATTTTTGTTGTGTATGAAGTGCGGTTGATGGTAATCTGTTACATCAGTAGAAAAGCTGTGCAGCTTTCAGTGCCTGGAAGGGAAGGGCTGCTGTGAAAATGATCTAAAAATCAGGAAGTGCTTTTGCCACTGGCCAATGAGCACGGACTGGAAGATTTGAGGAGGCCGTAGAAAAAGCCCAGAATGCCTTGAACACAGTGTTAGTAGAAACATGGACTGATATGACCATAATGTAGAGGACTCAGAAAGAAGAGAGGGACATGATAGAGAAAAATTAAACCTTATTAGGAAATACCCATATTGCCACGAGCTGACAGAGGGTGGAAGTATGGATGTTAAAGTCACTGTTAGTAAGGGCTCAGCAGGAAATGAGGAACCTGAAAGAAAGAGGGTTCTTTTATATAGTGGCACAAAGCTTAGTGGATTGTGCTCTGTAATTATGTGGAAAGTAAAAATTTCAAATGATGAAATTGGGCATTTGGCTAAGGAGATTTCCAAGTAAAGGTTGAAGGTACAGCCTTTCCTCCTTTTCCTGATCATAGTAAAATGTGAAAGAAAGTGATAAATTAAGGGGAAGAATTATTAAACAAAATAGATCCAGGACTTGATGATTTGAAGTGTCCTTGGCCTTTCAAGATTGTAAAAGTTTCCAAAATCAAGATAGTGACTGCCAGGTAAAGGTAATATGGAGGAAAAACAAAAACAAAAAACAAAGACACAGGATATGGTGGCACAACTTTTGCTAATATTTCAGAGTGATTAAAAGATTAGTTTTCAATTATACATAAGGATCTTTGAAGAGATAGTTGTGACTAACAATTCCCCTTATGAAATCAGAGAGCATCTAGGAAACTTAAGGGCATTTCTTCTCAATCATCTCAGCATAAGCCAAAAACAGATAGAAAATAGGTCAGTGGATTCACCTCTTGTCTAAGGGGGTGAATCTTTGTAACATACACAGGAGAGAATCAACATTTTTGAGAAAGTTATATCAGCCAAAACAAATCTACTAACAGGGTTGAATTGGCATTTATAGAACACCCCACAACAGCACATTGTTTTTAAGTGCTCAAAGATCATCAAGATAGGTAATATTTGACTTTCTGTTTACTTGTTCTGCCAATTTTCAATAAAACATATGGACAACTCTGACTATAGTCACAGATTTGCTGATTTCCCTTTGTAGTTCTATCAGTTTTAATTCACATTTTGAAACTAACTTTTTATTTATTTATTTATTTATTTAAATTAAATTTTATTTCATTTTTATTTCAAGGCAAGGTCTCACCAAATTGTGTAGGCTGCATCTGGATTTGAATTCCCAATCCTCCTATCTCCGCCTCCTGAATTATTGGGATTAGAGGGATGTGGTATGGTGCTTGGCTTTAGAATTTTGATACCCTAGTGAGGATATGGGGCTGGGATTTAGCTCAGTTGGTAGAGCGCTGTGCTCCAGTCTCTGAGGTCCTGAGTTCAATTCCCAGTACCGCAAATATGGGAGAAGGGCCTGGCAATCCACTCCCAAGGCAATCCCGAAACAGTCAGCCATTGAAAACCCTATGAGGGTTGCTATGAGTCGGATACCGACTCGAAGGCACCTAACAACAACAACAACAACTGAGGATATGACTCTTTTATCATTAGGAAATGACTCATTTTATCCTGAGTAAAATTCTTGGTTCTGAAATTTATTTTTCTGATATTAGGACAGCCACTCCAGCTCTATTTTGAATGGAGTTTCCATGGCCTGTCTTTTTCATCCTTTTAATTTAACCCATTGTGCCTTTTACTTAAGATGGGTCCCCTCTTCCTGTGTTGTGGTCTAGAAACATTTGTCCAAATAGCCCTCAGGTAATTCGAGCCTCTCCTTGCTTGTTTCTCTTCTCTCAGGGATCACTGGCCCCCAGCATTGGATGTCTGATACCCTGAAACACTTGTTTCTCCATATGTTGACAGGTTTTTTGGTTAAGAATAAAGGTAAATTGCATCCTTGTTATGAATTCTAACCAGAAGCTGCAGGTGGATATGATTGATAGTATGACTCACACTTCCTATTCCTGAGTAATTACTAAGCAAAACAAAAACTTAGGTTTGCAGCAGACATGTATGCAAATTGTTGTTTTTGTTGGGTGCTGTCGAGTCGGGTCCAACTCATAGCAGACGTATGTACAACAGAACAAAACACACCCTGCACTGTGCCATGCCTGGCACTATTGTCAGTGCTTCTTTGCTATTCGTAGGGTTTTCAGTGGTGGATTGTTTTGGGAGTGGATTGCCAGGTCCTGCTCTCTACCTGCAACACATGGTATTCCCAGGTGGTCTCTCATACAAGGACTAACCAGGCTGACACTGCTTAGCTTCTGACATTACACGGGATCAGATGCTAGGGTGCTATGACTGCAGACTGATGCAAATGTTTATTGAAGCTTTATTCAGAGACATCCAAATTGGGACATGTCTTAAATGTCTTTCAGCTAAGGAGTACACAAACTATGCCACATCCATATGACAAAATAGTATCCACTAATAAGAAGGAAAAACCTGGATAAATCTCACATGCATGATAATAAATTTAAAAAGTTATTGTGAGAAGCACTCAAAAGTTTACACAGTGAGTGATTTCTTTTTTTTTTTTTTTTTTTTTTTTTTTTTTTTTTTTTTTTTTTTTTTTTTTTTTTTTTTTTTTTTGCGGTACTGGGGGTTGAACCCAGGGCCTCGCACTTGTACGCGCTGCAAGTGCTGGACCACTGAGCTGCACCTCCAGCCCATTTTTTGGCTTTTTGAGACAGGGTCTCACTAAGTTACACAGACTGCCTCTGGTCTCAAACTTGTGATCCTCCTGCCTCCACCTCTGCAGCCGCTGGGAGTACCGGCGTGCGCCACGGCGCCCGGCCAGTGATTTCATTTTTATCACATCATGGATGGAAAGTCCAGCAGGGCCTTCTTGGGACAGGGGGTGGAGAAGAGCCTCACTAAAGTGGGGAGCTTGGTAACTTTTTGGCGCACTGGAACTGACCTACAACCTAGCAAGTGTATTTGATTATTTTACTTGGGACTACATTTCCATGTTTGTTAAGCTCACAGAGCATGACATGGAAAATCATACCACAATTTTTAAAATGGAAAATTAGCATGACAACAAATACTACAAAACAGAAATATAAATAAAGTGGAAATTCTAAGCAAGATAAATTTAAAAAACCTCCCAGCACTGTGTGAGAGGCCCAGAAATTAGAGCCCAAAGAAGAAATTGTAATGAGAAAATTATGTTCACGAATCTTCACGTCCTTTACCTCCAGTCTCCCCTAAATTAAACGTATCTGTGAATTCATATTTTAGATTTAGATTTTAGATGCTCCAGAATGATTATTAACATGCTGGAAGCATTAAAAGATTTAACGCTAAGTATTCCAGGCATTGTTTTGTACTTTGAACTCAGTCCTTGCAACACTCCTGTCAGGTAGGGATGCATTAGTTATGATTGTAAATGCCTTGCAGATAAAGAGAATCTACCTAAATCACATTCTATATTTAACACATAAGCATAAGAGAAAATAACTTGAGGATAATCCATTTACTATAAAAGGAAAACAGAAATAAGACCAAAAAAGAAAAATAAATGCAATAACAAAACAAACAAAAATGACATAGTGCTGAAAAGAAATGAGAAAAAGATTTCCTCTCTGAATATGAATCTGTAATTTCAACACATCATCTAGCGTAATTCAAGAGTACATTGATGGATACCAGGTGTACGTGAAGACAGCAAGAAAGATGACTACCAAGAAACATTTGTAAAGTTGAAAATATTGGTGGCATATCAGGAAATTCTGTTCAGGATTCCATGGGGCAGAAACCCACCAGTTTCAATGGGAAATCAATCTGTAACTTTCAATAAAGCAGGAACTATTTCTATCAAAAAAAGAAATAGAAAATGTGATACCTCCACAAGTCAATTAAGAAAAGTGGGATGCTCATTTCAATGGGCATTAGGAAGCTTTCCATGAAATTCAAAACTCATTGCTTGTTGTGGTAACAAAAGAAAACACATTCCCTTAGGTGGGAACATATACCATCTTTTATTTGACTGTGCACCTACCATGATGTGACTGGAAAGAGTAAAAGAATCACGATATGTCCTGAAAATGCTGGCCAGTTTTCCAAAAACTATAACAAAGCCTTTGCCCATTGATTCAGTTATTACACTTGCAGAAGGAAGTTTACCCACAGGAAATTATTTGGAAGAGTTGGGTGGTCGGTACTAGCCTTGCCTATTGCTCTGATCCCAGGCTGCTTTGGATATTGTATTCAAATATTTGTGTGAATATTTGTCCCCCCCCCCCCCCCCCGAGTGGCAGTGAGCTCGGTAAGAGTGAGGAAGGGCACCTTCACATTGCCATTGGGAGTCGCTGGTCACCTACCACACCAGAGGGCTATACGTAGAGAGTAAAATCATAAATTCTAAACAACACGATATTATTTACAGTTACGAGATACTGGACACCACAACATTATTCAAATATTGGAAATGCTGTATGAAGTATGGCGCATTTGCTTCTTGAAATATAAAGGCCATTAAAATTACATTTAAGGTAAAGTATAAGTCGATAAAATATTACACTACATAGGCATTTAATATGTGGACTACGGAACCCTGGGAGGAAGTGTTACGTTGAAATGTTAAGGGTGACTGCAATTATTTGTGGTAAACATGAGTGGCTTATTTTTCTTAATTTTTTTATAATTCCTAACTTTCTACTTTAATGAACACTTTCACTATTCAGATAGAAAAAGAATAAACATTTAAAAATAAAAATAGCAATTTATGTGTTTCTTATTTGCTCTTCACATCCTGCATGTGGCAGACATTAAAGAAATGGTCTCCATAATCAAAACACAGCATTGCTGGTGCATGTGAATATCCAAGACGTGGGGAATTTGCCGCATTAACCAAGAAAGGAATTTAACATATGGTGCAATTCTGAGTCTATTACAAAAATAAAATATGAAATACTGTGTTTCCAGGATAAAAGCACTGATTATATACATTTAAAAAAAGCAATGGTCATGCAAGTTAATTTGAAAAGTAAATAGAATAAAGTCATGAAGATTTAATAACAGAATAGTTTGATACCATTATAATTGAGGTCCATGGGTCTCATTTTTTCCCCGTGTGATCCTGAGTTATTAGTATCTCCAGGAAACATGGAGAATCAATTTATAATATATATTTTTAAAATCCACTACATGCAAAGTTCATTGAATCATTTTTATGGGGTTTCTATACAGCAGATGTCTATTTATGAAATTCTAAGTTTCATACGACTTTCTAAAGAATTTAAGAAGTACTCCTCTAGAAAGAATTTTAAACCAAAGACATTATGATATTTTATTTTATGTTATTATTATTTTTTTAAGACGTGGTCTTGGTATGTTGTTCAGGCAGGCCTGGAACTTGCTATGTGGCTGAGGGTGGTCTTCAAACTCGAGATCCTCCTCCCTCAGGCTCCCCAGGGCTGGGATCACAGGTATGTGCCACCATGTCTGGTGACATTATGTTTTAAAATCAACTTTCAAAACCATCATCTTGGAAGAAAGAAATAGGAACTCCTCAAATGTCACCAAGTCAAAATATTATTAAAAAGTACAGAGATTATTTAATATTTACCATATAGTAGTTTCAGCCTGCAGCTATAGCCCTGTGGCATCCGATCCTGTCAGATCTCAGAAGCTAAGCAGGGTCGGGCCTGGTTAGTACCTGGGTGGGAGACCGCCTGGGAACACCAGAAGCTGTAGGCTTGGGAGAAGGACCTGGTAACCCCCTCCCAAAAATCAATCTGCCATTGAAAACCCTATGAACAACAGAGAAGCACTGACAATAGTGTTTCCCCTGCTGTACAGAGGGTCGCTATGAGTCGGATACCAACTCGAGGGCACCTAACAACAACAACAACATATAGTAGTTTGGGAGAGTGGAAAGCCAAAATGATAGCTATATAAATAGATGTCCTCTTATGGAAAAGTTTAGCTCCTATTAGCTTCTTTGTCACTTTTGGGCTTTCCTGCAATAAAAATGCATACTTGTAAGTTGAAGACAAACTGGCAGTATAGAAAAATAGATAAAGGAATTCATTCAAAACAGAAGAATTGAGGCTGTGCGTGGTGTAAGCCTATCTTGCCGGCCTTCTCTTTATTAAATGAATCCTCATAATAAAGAGGAGGCCCTGCACCCCCCAATCCTCCCTGGGGCCTCCTGCAGCCATAGGAGCTGCTGAGTCCCTGTGTGGCAGAGCAGAAAGGGCAAGCAAGCCTGGTCCCTGCTGAGAGCAGAGCTGCTGTGGACCCAGGTGGCACCTCTACTGTCCCCAGGGAGAGACGTCGAGGTCTGTCTCATGTCATTAGCACTAGAGAATCTGCTACTGGGACATAAATAGAACCTAGAAAGTGACAATTCATGTGGAAAGAAGGGAGAGTTTTGTTACTTATTATGTAGTTGGCTGAAAACAAGTAAATTGGGAGCTTCAAAATGGCGCACGCATGTCATCCCAGCGACTTGGGAGGCGGAGGCAGGAGGATCGCAAGTTTGAGACCGGAGGTAGCCTGTGTAACATAGCGAGACCCTGTCTCGCAAAAAGGAAAAAAAATGGGCTGGGGGTGCAGCTCAGCGGCCCAGCACTTGCAAAGTATGCAAGCGCGAGGCCCTGGGTTCAATCCCCAGTACCGCAAAACAAACAAACTAACAAAAATGTAGAGAAACATCTACTGCCATATGAAGACAGTCTGGCCTCTAATGGCCCAAGGAAGCCTGGAGTCCCTGCCCCGTCCTCCAAGGACACTGAGAAAGGGACAGTTGTTCAGACCCAAGTCATACATGCCCTTTGGGAGCAGAACCAGGGCCCACAAAAGGTGAGGCTATGGCGTTCACCCCTGGGTAGCGGCCACAGGCTTCCACTGGGCTCCCCCCGGTCTGCTGTTGTCACTCAGCCGCACTGACTCCCTTCCAGGGACAAGGACTGCGGTGTCTCCATCTTCTCCTCCTGGGTGGGTTCCTTCTACTCCTTCTCTACCACTGGGCACTAGCGGGGTGGGGACAAAGTAGTTGTCTTTGTATTTATACCTCTGTGTCCCCATCTTCTTGGAAGAAAGAAATAGAAACTCCTCAAATGTCACCAAGTCAAAATATTATTGAAAAGTACAGAGGTTATTTAATATTTACTATATAGTAGCTAGGGGCTGGGATTTAGCTCAGTTGGTAGAGCGCTGCGCTCCGGTCTCTGAGGTCCCAAGTTCAATTCCCAGCACCGCAAAAATGGGAGAAGGGCCTGGCAATCCACTCCCAAGGCAATCCCAAAACAGTCAGCCATTTAAAACCCTATGAGGGTCGCTATGAGTCGGATACCGACTCGATGGCACCTAACCTAATATAGTAGCTTGTGAGAGTGGAAAGCCAAAATAATAGCTATATAAATAGATGTCCTCTTATGGAAAAATTTTGCTCCTATTAGCTTCTTTGTCCCTTTTGGGCTTAGTATCTCCTACAAATGGGCTTAGTATTTCCTACAAATGACAGCACCCCATTTTAGAAATGACAGGACTGAGGCTCAAGAAAGATTAAATACCTTGTCCGAGGTAATGGAGCTATCGAGTCTTCAAGGACACCCCTTTGTTCTCAAGCTGGGGCCTGTGTACAAGACTACAGAACCTTTCAGCTTTATAATCAGACCATCTGAGAGGCAGACGTCTTCCGCGTCTCTAAACGCACTTCGAAATGTGCAGAATGGGAGAAGGTGTTACATTTCCCAGCTCCAATAGCCCCGAGTGGCCACTTTGTCTGCGGTCACATTGATGCTCCCGGGTAGAACTATCCAGGCCTGTCTGAGCACTTGCTGTGCTAGACATTCCACAGAATCCAGAGCGCACGAAGGCTGTGCATTTTTATGAGCGTATATTGTTTTGGAAAGAACACAAACGTAGGTCATTAACTCCTAATGGCTGTTTTAAAACCCAGCTCTCCTCCTAATTGTGCAGTAATAGGTAGTTGGTTAAATGAATTATGTATATCTCTCAACGTGTAGCCATTAAAAACAGCATTTCATGAGAATATTCGGTCACATTAAAAATCGCTTATGATCAATTGCGCGATGAAGCATTGAAGCCCGTTATACAACAGCCTTGTCCTTTTTTTCTTTTATTTAAAAACATGTAGATATAAATAACATGAATGTGAATAAACACCAGAAAAGTTAATGGTGACTGTCAGAATGCTAGGATTGATGTGATTACTGATTTTTTCTTCAGCTTGTTTTGTATTGTAGTGTTTCTATTAGAAATACTAGTGTTACTACCCGAACATATATTTATAATGAGAAACTGTTATTTATTATGGTCATCTGTTTGTTTTGGAAAAATAATATGGTCCATGCTCTTTGAAGAATGTGAGATGATAAGGGCCATAGGAAGAAGGGTACAGCTGTCCCAAATCACATGACCTAGCGTGAACCTCTGAAACATTTCAATGACCAAATCTGAGTCACTTGTGATCCTCCGGCCTCCAACTCCTGAGTCACTGGGATTACAGGCATGTGCTACCATGCTCGGCATGTTTCTCTACATTTTGAAGCTTCCAATTTACTTGTTTTCAGCCAACTATACAGTAAGTACGGGCTGGGATTTAGCTCAGTTGGTAGAGCACTACGCTGCAGTCTCTGAGGTCCCGAGTTTGATTCCCAGCACCGCATAAATGGGAGAAGGACTTGGCAATTCACTCCCAAGGCAATCCCGAAACAGTCGGCCATTGAAAACCCTATGAGGGTCGCTATCAGTCGGATACACAATGGCACCTAACAATAACAGCAACAAGTTTTCGTTTAGTTTTCTGTCAGTTTTAGGCTGGCAGAAAAATTTGGCAGAAGGGGTAGAACTTTCCCATGTCCCCACTCCCCACCCCTCGCCCACCCTCCCCACCATGGACAACCCCTCATCATCCACGTGAGACGTTTGTCTCAGTAGATGGCCCGGCACTGCCACGTCACCGCCACCCCGCTTTATACTAGGTTCTCGATTGGTGTTGGATATTCCAGGGTTGGACAAGGGCCCAGTGGCGTGGGCCCCCCTTTCATTCATTCTTTTGTGCCTCCTCCTTTGCCATTTCCTTTGCGCTTCTGCAAGTGGCCGTTCCTGCAGCCAGCAACTTTTCCTCACCAAGAGTGCCCTTCAAAGAGCAATGGGCAGACACTTTCCCACTGCCAGGTTCTGCCTGTTGCCATCTGCGCCCGTTCACCCGGAGGAGGGACTGAGGCTGGTGTGGGACAAAGGCCCCTCTGCTCCCACACCATCACCCCTATCACCTGCTCATCACAGCACCCATGGGTCTGATGGGGCCTCAGGACCTTGGGACAGAACTACAGGTTGTCACGAAAGCCAACCAGAGCTGACCCATGAGAGGAAGTCCCCTTGCTCTGTCGTCTCCTGTCCCCAATTGTCACGCCTGCCTGGGTGCCATTTTGCCTCACCTCCGGGGCCATGTTCACGCTCCTGCTTCTGTCCTTCGTCAGGGGTGGCGTCCCCCATCCAAACTGATCAGCTGCTGTGACGGAGGAGAAGGCAAACAGGGAATGCAGGGCAAGGCAAAGAGCGTCAGCTTCCCACCTCCCACCGACTCTGATGGTTCAAGAACGTGGCTCAGAGGTCAGGAACGCAAGTCCTTAAGGCGACGGGGGAGAATGATGATGATTTAGATACAGCCTGCAGCCGAAGCCCTGTGGCAACTGACACCGTCAGGTCTCCAAAGCTAAGCAGGGTCGGGCCTGGTTAGTCCTTGGATGGGAGACCGCCTGGGAACACCAGGTGCTGTGGGCTTGGGAGAAGAATCCGGCAACCCACTCCCAAAAATTAATCCACCATTGAAAACCCTATGAATAGCAGAGAAGCACTGACAATAGTGTTTCGCCTGTTGTATGTAGGGTTGCTACGAGTCAGATACCGACTTGACAGCACCTAACAACAACAACAATGGACATGGGAGAAGGACATGGCAATCCACTCCCAAGGCAATCCCGAAACAATCAGCCATTGAGAACCCTCTAAGGGTCGCTATGGATCAGACAGGACTCGATGGCACCTGACAACAACAATGGACAGGGGCCCTTATCTGATGCCAGATCAAAGTGCAAAGATTCATTTAGGAAAGATTGAGTCATTACTGTGCATTCCATGGTGGTCGTGCAAACTTCTCAGTTCAAAGGTCCCCACATCTCTTGGTTATTTGTTCCAAGGCATCCTACGCCAAAAGAAATGGCTTAATTATTTCATTTACCAAGCAATAGAATCCGCATCACCTAACATACGGGGGTGCCAAAAATATACACACATTTCCCGAGATGTTATCTATGCACTACTTTTTGATGTTGGATTGTATTGCTGTAGCAATGTGTAGTGTGAGGTTTGCTCAAACAATGGTGTTAATGAAACGAACCCTAGCACTACCATGCAACAGGCAGGACAGTCAAAGAAAACGGTAGAAGCACAGTTGTTATTCAAGGAAGGCAAAACCATTCTGAAGTGTTGACTCTTGTCCCCAGTTGTCACGCCTGCCTGGGTGCTGTTCTGCCTCACCTCGGGGGCCATGTTCCCGTTCCTGCTTCTGTCCTTTGTCAGGGGTGGCGTATTTGAAATTTGTATTTGCCATTGAAATGGCTATGGCATTTGAAATTTGAAAATGTTCTAGGAGTGTGTGACTATGCAACAGAACCTCCAACGTGGCTGAATTTGTGGGGAGTTTGAAATGCACGGTTCTGTGTGCGCTGCGCACAGACGTCTACCGGACAAAATGCGTGAGACGTGGAAGTCAGCAGGACGAGAGCCCATGATGTGGCCTTAACATAGCAAGATGGGAGGGCCTTTTTTTTTTTTTTTTTCAGTACTGGTGGTTGAACCCAGGGCCTTGTGCCTGCCTCCTGTGCAAGTGCTGGACCACTGAGCTACACCCCCACCCCAGTTTTTTACTTTTTGAGACAGGGTCTTGCTAAGTTACGCAGACTGCCTCTGGTCTCGAACTTGTGATCCTCCTGCCTCGGCCTCCAGAGCCGCTGGGATTACAGGCACCTGGGGATGGGAGGGCTTTGTCTCAAGATATGCATGCATATTTTGCACCCTCTGTGTATTAATGTTCTAACATCGTTGCTGTTGACAATAGACATTTAAAAATAATTCACAGAAAGCGAAAGATAGTTATTTGGCTTCCACTCATACATGACAACACTTCTTACTCGTGGACACGCCGTCTCTCCGCTTGTGATCGGCTGAGACCACAGAGGTATTTGCTGCTCAAAATGGTTTTTATCTGAGCTGGGCATGGTGGCACACACCTGTAAGCCCAGCGGCTCGGGAGGCGGAGGCGGGAGGATCACAAGTTTGAGACCAGAGGCAGTCTGCGTAACTTAGCAGAGACCCTGTCTCAAAAAGTAAAAAAATGGGCTGGGGGTGCAGTTCAGTGGTCCAGCACTTGCACAGCAGGCAGGCGCAAGGTCCTGAGTTCAACCCCTAGTATGGAAAAAAAAAAAGTTTTTTTCTTAGTAAGGAAGGCCATGCCAATGCCAGCCTTCTGAGGACAGGGATGGTAAACAAGTGGTTTTGTCTGAGAGTGAGTATGCCGTTGTGAGTTTTCAAACATGATTCACTCAAGCCTCTTACATAACCCACTTCGCAGGGCTCTTAAATCTTCCACAAAACATTTGCTATCCCCCTGATGGAAATGCCAGTAGCTGGAACAGGCTCGCAGGTCCTTGGCCTGTGGAGTAATTTACCAGAGAGAGGAAGCGGGGGGAGGCAGATAATGAGGCTGTGCCCTGCCGCCCAGCCCACACCAGCCAAGGTGGTAAAATTCTTATTCCGTAATGGGGGAAGTGGCAGAAGGTTAAGCCCGTGCGTGGAGACCTACAGGCTGCCGGGTGGAGGACTCTATGGCATCTGCCCTTAATTTTCTAGGGTAGCTCCTGCTAAAACCAGACATAGCCTAGCTTTTCACGTGGGTTTAACAGGCAGACATTTCTTCCTATGTGGTAGAGGCTTTGTCGCCATTTGTCTGGCCCATAGCTCCGAAATCACCCATGTGTGAATATGCTTGAAGATGTCTTCACAGTGATTTCGCTCCTCCATATTGCTGGGGGTGTCTGGCGAACTGGTGACATGTGCCCATCACCTTCCTTATCACCAACCTCCTATGCCAGCCTTAGTGACTCCTACTGCCCTTTGCACAGGGGAGAATTTCCTCTTTGGTCTTGCATAAACTCCAACCAGAAAAGTGAGGGTTGAGAAGCTATGAGGGTGGCTGCATAGGAATCTTCTCTGTGTTTACCCATAAATTGCTCCTGCCATCCCCAAGCCTGAGAACTGGAGATAGCATGAAAAACAGGTCCTCGGGGTGGAGAATGACCACATACTTGCCTCCCTTAATCCACTTTAGTTAACCCATGAAAACAGAAACCATGTACAAATTAAACACCTTCTGTTTCAAGCACTATACTTGGCTACTTACACGCATTGAATAAGAAAACAACCTTGTAAGTTAGTTATTAACATCACATTAGAGAAAAGGAAGGCGTTTGAGAAGGAGGCGGGTTATCTTTAAGCTTATCATAGACAATCGCGTGAAATCGGTTGCATGAAGCTGACCCAGGTCGGATCTACTGCATCCACATACTTTCTACATATGAGGGGCCATAGAAATGCTGAAACGCTTTGGAAGATTTGCTCTTCAAATCCAATACTGACTTAAATGCCAAGAGTTTAGTGTAAGTGATTTTATTCCCATTAAGCTTTTTTTATATGACCCCCTCAAATACAGAGTAATGTTAGCACATGATTAACTCAACATCCTATCAAGAAACAGAATAACTTCATATAGGTCCAGAGTCTTGCATCTAGATCTTGGTTTGATTCTAAAATTTCTATGTAACATTTTAACTCCCAGTAAGACTAGGATTTGAATAAATGTCTCCCAAAGGTCCCCAGCATGGCACAGGAAGTGGTAGAACCTTTAAGAGGCAGGACATAGTGGGAGGTCTTAGGTCTATGGGAATGCGACCTTGAAGGATTAGTGGGACCTCAGCCCCACCCTCTTCCTCTGTTTTATTTCCCACCCATGGGGTGGACAGTTATTTTTCTGTACCTGCTGCCACCAGGGCCGCCACTGGCCCACAGGCAAGGGGGTCAACCAACCATGGACTGCAACCTCCTAAACCATGAGCCAAGACAACCTTTCTCTTTATAAGTTGACTTATCCCAGTGCTTTGTTCCAGTAACAGAAAGCTGACTAACACAAAACCCTGCCACGAATATAAGTTGCTTGAGAGTCAGTATGTCTTGGTCTTCTGTGTATCTTAGAAATTTATCTCATGCCATGTGCTCAAGGCCTGCAGCTGTAGCTCTGTGGCATCTGATCCCGTCACATCTCTGAAGCTAAGCAGGGTCGGGCCTGGTTAGTACTTGGATGGGAGACTGCCTGGGAACACCAGGTGCTGCAGGCTTGGGAGAAGGACCTGGCAACCCACTCCCAAAGATCAATCTGCCATCAAAAAACCCTATGAACTGCAGAGAAGCACAGACAATAGTGTTTTGCCTGTTATATGTAGGGTCACCATGAGTTGGATACTGACTCGACAGCACCTAACCACAACAAAAACATGTGTTCAAGACCACAAAGAACTCAAGGCTTAATACCAATGACTCTACCCTCTGGAAAAAAGAGCAGAGCCATAGCTCTTTTTTTTCTTTAAAAGTAAATGAAAAGCTTAAGATTGCTTTCATGCTTCTTTAAAGAAGAAGCAAAGCCATGATTACTGGTTTTATTTTAAACTAGTGATAACTAAAAGCTTCAAGTTGGCTTTTAATGTTACCTAGACATTATAATCAGACATCTAGAGTCTGAGTCAAATGGAAATTTGAGAACTAAAAACCATATGACTAAAATGAAGAATTCAATAAATAGCTTTGAGAATAGTATAAACATAGCAGCACATATATGCAGAGAGTATAAAACCTTAACTGAAAGAAACATCCAAATTGAAATATGTGAAGGAAAAAAAGATGCAAAATGCCACAAAACAATATGATAGTCCAATGGAATGTTGTGGGGCATCGCCCTGCTGCTGGACTCGCTCTGGCAGCGAGTGGGAACCAGCCGCCAAAGACTCATTGTCTGGTGAGGGGGAGCCGAGCACCCAAGAGCCGCTGCACCACCCAGAAAGGAGGCTTATGCCCATGGCTGATCTGAGAAGCCTTGAGAAAGGCCGGCTCAGAGGCAGATGCTCATGGCCGCTTGTTGCTTCTTTCTTCCCAGTGAAGATGCCAACTCCAAGTTCTCTGCTCCAACAGCTCTTTATTGTTTCCTTGTCTGCCCCGGTCGATGGAATGGACCCAGACTGTTCCGTGTACCACCCTTATATGCTCTCCAGGGGTTGGCCGGGGACCAATCAGAGGGAGTCACCCCATACAGGTTTTCGTCACTCAGAGGGGATATGCAAATTTGGTTTTGTAAAAGTAGCCAGTCAGAGGCGGTTCCAGAATGGTCCAATCAGGAGACATTCAGGGGTTTGGAAACAGCCAATCAGTGTCAAGGGGTCTGAGGCAAGGGATTAGATGCCAGAGCCATCTTGGGGAGCTCGATGACCCTGAGTTCCCAGATGTAGGGCAAAGGTGACTGCCTGGGGAACAAGCCTCAGGCCTCCAGGGGGCCTAGATAGGCCCCAGGGCATACTGCCTTTCTATGTAGTGCCCTACAGAACATAATATAAAGTTGAAATTTATTTTAATTCAAGTTCAGGAAAGGAATAAGAGAGAAGAATAAGGAAGAAGCAGTGTTGATTAAACTATTATGTGAGACATGAGGAATTCATTTCTTCCTTCCTTACTCTTTCTCTCTCTCTCTTTCTCTTTCTTTCTCTTTTTTCTTTTCTTCTCTCCCTCTCTCTCTCTTCCTTCCTTCTTTCCTTTTCTCTTCTCTCTCTCTCTCTCTCTCTCTCTCTTTCTTTCTTTCTACTTTCATCTTTTGAGACAGGTTCTTACTACATAAACCAGGCCAAGCTGGCCTGCAACTCCCTATGCATCCCAGGTTGTCCTCAAATTACCATAGGTATTCCTGCTTCAGCCTCCCAAGTGCTGGGATTACAGGGATGCACCACCATGCCTGGGGGAAAGTTTTCACAAGCAGATAAAACAATAGCAAAAAATATGCGGTCACAGACTCAAGAAGTCTATTAAATAAAATAGGATAAACAGATTTCATTTTAAAGCTCGAAAAAGCTCCTAGGAGTCAAAAAGATCTTCATGACAGGAAGATAGGCGAAAAATTTCTTAAATTTTATCCTGATGGTTATTAGCTGCTAAGCGATGTCGTTTATATGGAACACAAAATTGTTTGATATAAAGGTAATTAATGAAATACTAGATTTTGTTACAGCTAAAACTTTTTTCATTTAAAAAGCAATATGAAAAGAAAGAAAAATCAACCTGGAAGGCAAGAGAATTCATATAAATACAATCTCTCACCAAAATCTTCATGTAAATTATGTAAGAACTTCTCATATCAACTGAGTGTAATAATAATTAGACAAAAGACTTGAACAAGCAAAATTATATCTAAATAGAAAAAACACATCTGAGAATGTTTTTTCATCATAAATCATCAGACATAAATTAAATAAAATTGTGAGATGCCAACATACCTACAAGTTAAATATAAATAAAATCAGAATTAAAAAATAAAATATAAAATTGAAGCAAAAATAAGTGAGCAAACAAACAAAAAATCACACAAAACAGGAAACCTGACACTATCAGGTGTTGGTAAGGATCTGGATCAATTAGAATTTTCATACTTTGTGGATGGTAGAATATGTTAGTACATCCATTTCAGGAAGCATTGTTTGGTATTTATTAAGCTGAGCATATGGTTCCTCTATAACCCAACAATTCAATTCGGCATATCCACTACCAGGATGCTTAAGTATATACAGAAAAGCAGTGTAACGAAATGTTTGCAGCAGCTTTGTGCATAATACACCAAACCAAAGCAACCAAAATGCCAACACCATTGTTGTTATTGTTGGTGCTGTAGGTGGTGGTGTTAGACTGTGACTCATTTCTTCACCTCCTACCTCAGGCCACTTTAGGATAACTTTTCTCTTTTTCCTGGCAGTCACATTATGAGATAGCATTTTTCTCCTGTCACTTAATATTTTCTCAGTGAATATTAATTTTCTTTTAGGTATATCTTAAAATATTTGCTGCTTTTTTTACAGCCCAATATTTTTGATATATATGCATCTCTGATGTTTTAAAAGATGCCAATATATTAGAATGAAGTATATAGTGATTCATTTTACTAGAAAATATCCAGAAACATGTTAAATTGGCCTCACTAAAAGATATTTCTTCTTTGAAAAAATGAAAACTAAATTGATTTGATATAATTAAGCAATAAAGGAAAGGCTGGTCTTCAGTAGTTAACCCTGATGGTTATTAGCTGCTAAGCAATGTCCTGCCCTTGG
>VMDO01021784.1:0-34731 GCA_007922755.1 Pedetes capensis | reverse complement strand
GAGCTGTAAATTGGTGCAACCACTGTGGAAATCAATATGGAGGTACCTCAAAAAACTAAAAATAGATCTACCATATGACCCAGCTATAACACTATTGGGAATTTACCCAAAGGGAGATGGGTCATCATACCACAGAGACACCTGCATCTCCATGTTCAATGCAGTGCTTTTCACAATAGCAAGGATATGGAATCAACCATAGTGCCCTTCAACAGAAGAATGGATAAAAAAACTATGATATATATACACAATGGAATATTACTCAGCAATCAAGAAAAATGAAATAAGGTCATTCGCAGCAAAATGGATGGAATTAGAGAAAATTATTTTGAGTGAACGAACACGAGCTCAAAAAGAGAAATAACACATGTTCTCACTCATATGAGGGAGCTGATTCAAAATTACAAGAAGGAAAAATCCTATTCAAAGGTCGGATCATAATAAAAGGGGGGGGGAGATAAGAATGATGTTAACATAAATGGACTAGAAATCACATGTAATTGTTCTAACAAGATAAAAACAAAGACCACTACAAGAAAAGTTTCTATCTTAAACAGAACTGGAACCCAAGGACATATAGAAAAATGCTACTAAGTAAAAGATAGAGAAGACTTAGATGGGAAACTTAGATGGGAAGGGTGGAAGTGGGGAAAGCACAGGGGAGGGTAAGGGGTAACCTGTATGAATAATGTTTTTCAAAATGCATATATGGAAATGTCACAATGAAAAGCATGTCAAAATGAATCACATTAAGATGTACATTAAAAATTTCTAATAAAAAAAAAGACTCACATGGCCTCCTTGATAACATTTTTAAAGACTTGTGCAGCTAGAGGCTGTAGATACTGCTGAATAGGATCAGAGCTAGCCTGAGGCAAATGAGATACCTAAGGCACAAAATTTTAGAAGGCTCGGGGTTGTGCTACTGCAAGGTCAGTACTTGTGTGACCTTGAGGATGTTGCCTCACTCTTGATCCAACCATACAACAAAACAAAGATCAGGTACCAGGGGTTAATATTAACAGAGGCAGAACTTCAGAGAAGGCTGAATTTCCAGCCTGGTTGAGAATCTTACACAAAAGTTCTGGCTCTAATAGGGAAGGAGTTAGACCTTGAGATTTGAAAAAGGATATCTGGGAAGATGGACTTGAGAACTTTGAATCTCTTGATGTCCCTACACCCTCTTGGTTTTCTGAAGTAGCTCATAATCATGTTGGAAGATAGGGCTCCCTCCCCTCCCTGAAGGCTGTGTTGATGCTTCAAATGAGACACATACCTTATAAGACACTCACCTTCTCAGACTCTGTCCCTTCCTAATCTCCTATATACCAGATTCATAGCCAGGGCCAAATCTCAGAAGAACCTTCTTGAAGTATCAGGTGTGTTAAAATGGTTGAGGGATACCAAAGGAGCTATATAACCTTTAAAAAGCCAGCGGTTGCCAGAAAGTATACCTGCGACTGGTTCTGATGGTGCCGGGCCAGGTAGGGGAGGAATATAAATGTGGATATAGAGGAGTTTGTTGTGATGAGGCCATTCCTCTTTGACATGGGAGTTAATGCCCTGGAATGGACCTTGAGTTCCAGTACTAGGATGGCTTTTGGAAGGTTGAGAAAAGTGGTGGCCCACATTTAATAAAGTAGAAATGCTGGAGTTGCTTGGACAGGCTGTGGAGAAAGGAGTCATGCTAAAATGGATCTAGGGCATAACACCTGAGATCATGATCTACTGTGTAAGAGGCAGGGCTCAGAGGATACTCTTTTTACCAAGGTGATAATGAATATCCTGGTGAAGGGACAAATCCATTGACAATAAGCTATCTTCCTGCTGGAACTGACAGTAAGAGAAGTTGTTATGGAATTGGGCTCCCTGGCAGCAATGAGGGCAATGAGATTCCAGAAAAGAAGAGGTTAAGAACCCTTGAGCAAAGTGGACTTAGTGGGCAGCATGGTCAGATGGCTTCCAGGGAAGCTTGACTGATTGTGATTTACAAAGTTGAAGGGCTCATAAAACATCACTTTCTAGAGGCAAGACTGAAGGACAGCCTGCAGGATGCTCTTCAATACAGATAATAAAAAGTAATTGCCAATGCATGGGAAAAGATTGACATTAGCTGCTGCAATGGGAAATTGCCCTTTTTGTAATTTACTATTTGGGAATCACTTGTACACTGATTAACTTAGGAGTTAGGTTTGTCTCCCTAATTGACACTATGTTTTTCTTCTAAGTAGAACAGTGGTTTCTGCCATTGTATTAGGGAAATCCACTTATGCCCAGATGAGTCATCTCACATTTGGATGAGTCCATGTGCCAATCACTAGAGTCTTTTCCAGGTTGACTTGGTGCTACCAACCAATTTCCTTCGCAATCTTTCCAATTCTTCAAAACTAATTCTAATTCCACAATTGATTAGAAGAACATTTACTTATTTGCTGTTCTCCCTAAGTCTTTGGGGGGTGTCATTAATACATAGGGTGATAATATGGGATAGAAACTATGGCTACATACTGTCACTGCAATCTTGAATCCTTAGGATAGAAATCCACACAAGGTTCCTTTTAGTAGCTTTCAGTATGAGTCTCTTTGCATCTGATTTCTATTGTTAAACTTGTGTTCTTTTTGATGAGGATGTAGCCCCCTTGATTGGGAAAGAGGTGGCAATGATTGAGACAAAAATATGTACAATCAGCAGTTGACAGTCATCTGAATGTACTTGTACCGTCCAAAATTTAGGGTCATTCCCTTTGTTTTCTTTACCAGAAAGTGAATTAGGCTTCCTGCTAAGTGCTACCTCCAAGAGTCCCATTCCTGCTGGCAGACAGAAAGTATCCAGGGCCTGATTCAGCACATTTGTGGTCAGGACTCTGAACCAAATTAAGAGGTTCCTTTAGAAATAAGGGCCAGAGGGGACTTCCAAATGCCTTGAAGTTGCTCAGTCTCCTAAGCTAACTATACCATCCTCCCAAATACATAAAAGAGGAAGTAGGTTCATGCAAAAAGAGTGGGATTCCCCTTTTGGCTCGTGGTGGATCTTTCATTCTTTATTCTAAATGTGTTATCCTTTCTTCTCCAGTTCTCCTCCTGCCTTCCTCCTTCATGTCTTTTTCCTCTTTTGAAAATAACTAATGCCACATTGTACTTATGGGCCCATCCCTGTCCAGTGATTAGAGTATCCACCAACTATCCTGATATGTACAATGTCTGCCCTCATGTCCTCACTGTTGGTTGGATTAGAGCAGTGCTAAGGTGAAGGATAGGCTGGGATTTAGCTCAATTGGTAGAGCGCTGCGCTGCAATCTCTGAGGTCCCGAGTTCAATTTCCAGCACCGCAAAAATGGGAGAAGGACCTGGCAATCCACTCCCAAGGCAATCCTGAAACAGTCAGCCATTGAAAACCCTATGAGGGTCACTATGAGTTGGATACCGACTCGATGGCACCTAACAACAACAACAACAACAACAACAACAAGGTGAAGGGTAAGAGCATACCTGGAGTTCTGCTGGAAGAGCCCTATAGCCCCACAGAACTTACTTGAGAAAACTTCAGAGAGGACTGTATTTCTGACAGAGGAATAGTAAGAGAAATACAGAATGCTATATTGTGCTAAGGACAGTTCAAACACTATCTGGTTCGACTATCTCATCTCTTAAACAAGGATCCTGAGGTCATTGATCATAAAGTGAAAAATAAAGAAATGGAGGTGACTTGATATTGAGAGGGTTGAAGAGGCTTTCATGAAGAAACCCAGCTAGCTCTTGGAAGAGCTGGAACTAGCATGCAGATTTCTCTGTGCAAGTCTCTTTGCATTTGGATGTTCCTGTTGTGTCCTGTGACCTCAAGATCAAACAGATGTATGCCCAAACAAAAAAAATCCCCAGGCACTCGTTTCTAGCACATCACTCCCGCCCACAGTCTTCCGAGCACAGATGGTCCAGGGACATTCAGTAAGGACTTTCTCACCCTTCCCCCAATACCTTCTCCTGACTCCACAAGTCAAATCTGTGGAACAGAATTCTTTAAACCCACACCAACAGGCTGTTTTTGTGGCTCCTTAGACTTTTGATCAAGCTGATTTGAACTATATATATATATATATATATATATATATATATATATATATATATATATATATCACATGAGTTTGTAAGTGTTTCTACCTGATTTTGTGTCTGAGAAAGTCCTGAAAAGTGGACTACTTGATAATTAAGGAATGTTCCTATAAGGGAAAATTTCTGATCTGATACCTATACTTTCAATACTTACTATCCAGATCTCTTGTCCCATCCCCCAAGGCATTCACTTGCTACAGGAGAACTATTAGCTAAAATGAGAGTTTTCCCCTGTGGTCCACAATAGGAACGTTTGTCCTCCAGTTTCTGGGTAATAACTAACATTTGTATTGAATTCTGTTGTTTCCCATTTTTATTATGCCAACTCAATTGATCCTCATAGCCTTGCAAAATCTTAAGTCAAAAGATCTTAATCTCTCTGTTAGCTTCCTTATTTGTTAAAAAAAAAAAAAAAAAAAAAGGAATAAGAGTTCTCCCAAAGTAACTCAGCTAGATTTTCGTGTCTGTCTTATTTATTTCAAACCCAGAGTTCTTTTCACTGTTTCATGCTGTCTTATCAGATCTACATAACTGGGTCTTCCAAAGTGTTTAATTTTTTAAAGTAGTTAAAAGACATTTTTTCTTATAGTATTTACTAAGACATACCTTCAACTTTATAAAA
Organism: Pedetes capensis; assembly: GCA_007922755.1. Lineage (NCBI taxonomy): Eukaryota > Metazoa > Chordata > Mammalia > Rodentia > Pedetidae > Pedetes > Pedetes capensis. The sequence goes on along the minus strand of VMDO01021784.1, from coordinate 29,999 downwards.
TCAGCTGGTGGCCACTTGCAAAACACCATTTTCTGCCTTTCACATACTTTGAATAGGAATAGGAATAGGAATAGGAACTACAATAGGAACTGTTTACAGTCATACCAAGCCTGCATCTGATCCCATCTACTGTTGGAAGCTAAGCAGGGTCAGGGCCTGATTAGTACTTAGATGGGAGACTGTCTGGCAATAATGGGTGCTGTAGGCTTTGGAGGACTCAGTAGTCCACTCCTGAAATGATCAGCCATTGAAAACCCTATGAATAGCAGAGAAGCACTGACATCGTGCCAGGCATGGCACAGTGTCGGGGAGTGTTTCATTCTGTTGTACATAGGGTCTCTATGAGTTGGATTCAACTCTGACAGTGACTAACAACAACAATAGGACATATACACTGTCCCACAGCTGCAGGACAGCCCCATCAGGAATCCTTGTGTGTGTGAAGAAATCAGCATCTTCTTTGCTCTTGACATTCCAATGATTATTCCCTTCCAACTTCTCTCCACCTCTCACCCAAACACCTTCCACATGATGTCTGTGACAAACTCCTGGGAGCTGAACTTGCCTTTCAATGTTTGAATTCTTCCAGGCCTCTCACCAATGTAACAGCCTTGTTGTTTTTGTTAGGCGCCATGGAGTCGGGTCCAACACCTAGCAACAGTCATAGAGTTTTCAATGGCTGATTGTTTTAGGATTACTTCGGGAGAGGATGGCCACATCCTCCTGTTTGTGTGGTGCTGGGGATTGAACCAGGCCCTCAGAGAGTGTAGAGCAGCACTCTACCAACTGAGCTAAACCCCACGCCAGTACAAAAGTAGGAAATGTGAAATCCAGTATGAGGCAAGGATAGACTGAAAGCCCACTGCCAGCCTCAAAGGTCACCGGAGGCTCCTGCAGACCAGGAGTGCACTAAGTCACCTGATAGCCACTCCTCCTGGGCTCAATGCTCCAGTAGACACCCGGGATGTCTGCACAGCACTTAATACCATTTTGTCATAACTGTCCTTTCTTCCATTTCAGCTGTGAGATCCTGGAAGCTGTCCTTACATTACACTATTGTTTGTATGGCCTTAGCTGAAGTTGAAAAGACTCCACCTGGGCTAGAGAGGATCAATCAGATCCTCTCCAAGGACTTGGAATTGTCAGCATGTGAATGGATGGCTGGAAATATAACATGCAAACTTCAGTGTGAGAGGCTGTGTTCTGTCAGTAGCCTGGGAGAGCAGCGGGAAATGATGTGAATACGGAGAAACAGAGGGGAGAGTCCTAGCAACTTTTACACACCAGGCTCCAGCACTTGTCACTTTCTGAGGCCCAGCTGCCTTAACCTTAGCGTCTGTTCAACATTCTCCCTCTTGTCTAAAAAAAATTAAAGTTGGTTTGCTTGGCACTAGAGAGTCATAACTCACTGAGCTGGTTAAACTTTAACCATAAACTTCCTCCTTATCTCTGATTTCCCATTCTCGTGAATTCCTGTCACCTTGCCAACATGTGCAGTTGAAACCTTGCAGGAAATTGATTTTTGCCCATTTATTCATCCCAATTTCCTTCATGCCTCCCTCCCACCCTCCAAACCGTATCTTTTTTTTAAAAAAGTATTGTTCTCTTCACCTCTTCCACTAACAAATGAAACTCCTATTTTCCTCTTCTTTTTTTCTTTTTCTTTGCTTTCTTCTTCTCGAACCCAGGGCCTCACACTTACTTTGCAAATGCTCTTCCACTGAACTGCAGCCCTAGCCCGCTTATTATTTTTTATTCTGAGACAGGGTCTTGCTAAATTTCACAGGCTGCTTCTGGCCTCCAACTTGCAATCCTCCTACCTCTGCCTTTCAAGTCATTAGGATTACAGGCATGTGCCAACCCATTTGGCCAACTCCCTCCATTTTTTCTACAAATAAACTTACCTGCGCACTTCACAGCAAAATGAACTACCTCTATCTTTGTCTAATTGAAGCAGGAGATACTAAATTTCTTGATCACTCACTTGGGAAGAATTTGCCCATTCTCCTGGAAGATCTCAAAATTTGGGATCGAACTGAGTAACAGTGTTACAATTCTTTCATGTCAATTGATATCAGCCATTCTGATAAATTTCTTCAGGTCCTTTTGTACCTGTCTTCACTGCTGTCATCATCTTACAAAACCTCCCCCAAATTCCCAAATGCATGCAGATTCATTGAGGATTGGGGAACCTGGATATGGTCATGTTTTTTAACTCAACTGCTGTCATCCCAAGCATATTCACGTTTCCATGCCACCTTCCCATTCTCTATTCTGGTCTGGTTTCTAACCTGTTATTCCCATGGCCTTTATTTATCATATGTAGGTATCCCTTTGTGGCAAACATTGGTGGCTGCCTGTCCTGTGAGCACTCTGCTCCCTCACTGTTTCTTGTCTCAGTGGAAGTAGAGCTTATCAGATACTCAGTTTCCCAGCCTCCCCTGGCAGCTAGCTTGAGCTTGTCAAGGAGACATAAGGAAAAATGTGGGAAGTGTTTCCTTAATTGATAGAGGCTGATGAAGAGATGCTAAATCTCCTTTCCTGCTTTTGGACTTCTCTGTGTGAGAACGTGATGCCCAGAGCTGTTGTGACCATCTTGTAGCTCTGAGTGACAGCCTGACATCCAAGAATGGTGCAAGGGATAGACATTGTGGAGCTGCTAAACCAACACTGCAGAAGCTACCTGTGTTTGTCCGTCTTTCTTTCTTTCTTTCTTTTCTTTCTTCTTTCTTTCTTTCTTTCTTTCCTTCCTTCCTTCCTTTCAATGTAAAGAAAAAAAATTTCTTGAATATCTGAAAAACAGTTCCTAAAAGACTGACTCTTCCAAAAAACTGTAGCTACACAATGCATTGCCTCTATCATGTTAAAACATGCATTAAACACAAATACAAAAATGATGAAACAAGCCTCCATTCTTCAACAATTTGAGCAAAGATGAAATGCCTATGGAACCACATGGGTGACTTGCAAAGGATGGGCTCTTTTAAGCACTATTTAAAAAAAAAACATGAATGGATGAATGTGTTCAGTGATATACATTGAATTGAACAAATGGCACTAGGAATCAGAGCGTTTTTGTCATATAGCATTAACACATATTATAAAAGTATGTAGTGTCAAAGGAATAGATCCACCAATATTCAAAAGCAGCTTCATCAACTAGGCAATAAAACACTCTACAGCATGTCTCTCTGTTGTCCATCACTGAATATACTGGTAGCAATTTTGAAATGAATTTTAAAAAAGAAAAATGAGAAAAGGAACAGCAACCTCGTTTATTTTGTCTGTTTAAAATCAAACAGAAAACAAACATCAATTCTATTATACACTAACATCTTCAAGGTATATCGTTTGTACAAGAAAAGGACTAAAATTTTTATTACATATTAAAATTCCTATCTTTTTTTCTTCTTTCCTTCTATTCTTTAGTTTAAACGGTGCTGTAAAATGTTTCTTCATTTTCAACAGTAGGATCTACCCCGGCCTTTGTCCTCTGCAGAGGTTGAAGTGTCTCACTGGTACTGCCACCATTTCCATTTCCAGGTGTTTTCTGTTTGTTCTTTTTTGTTTTCACTTTAACATTTTTCTGTTGCAGACCCTCTCATCTTCCCCTCTGCATATTGATCCTGATTGGAGTTTTGAAGTTCTCGCTGCTTCTGAGATTTGTGTCCACATATTTGAATGCTCTGCTCTCTGGAACCCATTTTTCCCAATTTTTACTCCAACTACTGTAATGTATAAAATATTTCACTTGTTTGATCTTTGTGGCAACTTTTACACACCTTGCTTCATAACGAAGAGGTCCATGAAAGCACGGCACTTGTTCGCCCTCCTGAAATTTAGGCTTCAGGTCCTGCTTGGGCTCCATTTATAAGTGATTTGGTGCCTCCTCCTTCTGCTACCCAGACTACCACCCCCTACTCTCCACCCCACCCAACTCTGCGACATATACACCTTTAGGCACAGCCCATGCTACATCCTTTGTACTTCTTATTTCTGGAGAAGGGTTTGCCCCAAATATTTGTTAGTGTCCGGAACAATACTCTCATACTTTTAGCTGAAAGCATCTTAGCATAGATGCTATTAATATGCCAAGAAATTTATTGAGAAAAAGGGGGAAAGTATGAGTCTTGTCCTTGAGAACTTTAGTGAGAAGATGGCTGTGCTAACTAAAAGTACATTGTATTTTCTAGTATAATGGCAGACTTGACTGTTAAGTTGTTTGATGACAGGATTGGTGACCATTTTGTTTGTATCCTTCAAGCCTACTCATGGTGCTAAGAATATGGTAGATATTCAGTATGGTGGAAAAAAGGGAGGCAAGAAATGGAAACGCAACTCCTGTGTGCCTGCATGTATGTGGGCATGCATAAACTTCAGAAGGATCATTAATTAAGACTTCTTTGGGAGAGAGTATCACTGTATTGAAGTAGAAAGAATCAATTTCTAGATTGTTGTTGTTGTTAGGTGCCGTCGAGTCGAGTCCGACTCATAGCGACCCTATATACAGCACATCGAAACACTTCCCGATTCTGTGCCAGGCAAATGATCTTATTTATGTTTAAGCCCATTGTTGCAGACACTGTGTCAATCCATCTGGTGGAGGGTTTTCCTCTTTTGCATTGACCCGCCACTCTCCCAAACATGATGTCCTTCTCTAGGGATTGATCTCTCCTGACTACATGTCCGAAATATGTAAGACACAGTTTGGTCATTCTTGCTTCCAAGGAGCACTCTGGTTGCACTTCTTCTAAGACAGATTTGTTGGTTCTTTTGGCAGTCCATGGTATTTTCTATAGATGTCTCCAGCACCACAATTCAAAAGCATCAATTCTTTTTCTGTCTCTCTTGTTCAATGTCCAGCTTTCACAACCATATGATGCCACTGAAAATACCATGGCATGAGTCAGACGCACCTTCGTCTTCAGTGTGACATCTTTTCTTTTTAATACTCTAAAGAGATCTTTTGCCACAGCTTTTCCTAGAGCAATGTGTCTTTTGATTTCTTGACTGCTGCTTCCGCGGGTGTTGATTATAGAGCCAAGCAAAGCAAAATCTTGGACAACCTCAATCTTTTCTCCATTTATTGTGAAGTTGTGTGCTGACCTAGTCATAGGATTTTTGTTTTGTTGATGTTTAGTTGTAACCCATATTGAAGGCTATGATCTTTGATCTTCATCAGTAAATGTTTTAAATCCTCTTCACTTTCAGCAAGCAGAGTTGTATCATCTGCATAATGCAGGTTGTTAATGAGTCTTCCTCCAATCTTGATGCCGCGTTCTTCCTCATAAAGTCCAGCTTCTCGGATTATTTGCTCAGTGTATAAATTGAAGAGATAGGGTGAAAGTATACAGCCCTGACGTACACCTTTCTCAACTTTAAACCACTCTGTGTTTCCTTGTTCTATTCGAACAACTGCCTCCTGGTTCATGTACAGATTTCTCATGAGCACAATTAGGTGTTGTGGTATTCCCATTTTCCAAAGTGTTATACATAATTTGTTATGATCCACACAATCAAATGCCTTTGGTAGTCAATAAAACACAGATAGACATCTTTCTGATATTCTCTGCTTTCAGCTAATATCTGCCTGATATCAGCAATGATGTCCCTAATTCCCTGCCCTCTTCTGAATCCCGCTTGATTTTCTGGTAATTCCCTGTCTATATACTGCTACAGTCGCTTCTGAATGATCTTTAGTAGGATTTTGCTGGTGTGCAATATTAATGATATTGTCCAATAGTTTGCACATTCAGTTGGATCCCCTTTTTTGGGAATAGGCACAAATATGGATCTCTTCCAGTCAGTTGGCCAAGTAGCTGTTTTCCAAATCTGTTGGCATAAACATGTTAGCACCTCCAGTGCTGCATCTGTTTGTTGAAACGTCTCTATTGGTATCCCATCAATTCCTGGAGCCTTGTGTTTTGCCAGTTCTTTCAAGGCAGCTTCCACTTCATCCTTCAACACCATTGGTTCCTCTTCATATGCAACCTCTTGGAATGGTTGGTCATCTACCAATTGTTTCTTGTATGACTTTGTGTATTCTTCCCATCTTCTTTTGATGTTTTCTGAATCATTTAATATTTTCCCTGTAGAATCTTTCACTACTGCCACTCGAGGCTTGAATTTTTTCTTCACTTCCTTAAGCTTGAGAAATATAGTGTGTGTTCTTCCCTTTTGGTTTTCTGCCTCCAGCTCCTTGCACATGTCATTATAATATTTGTTTTTGTCTTTTCGAGCTGCCTTCTGAAATCTTCTGTTTAGTTCCTTAACTTCTCATGTCTTCCTTTTGCTTTAGCTGCTGACTTTCGAGGGCAAGGTCCAGTGTCTCTTTTGACATGTAATTTGGTCTTTTCTTTTTTTCTTGTCTTTTTAAGAACTTTTTGCTTCCTTCTTGAATGATATCTTTTATGTAATGCCACAACTCTTCTGGTCTCCTGTCATTTCTGTGTAATGTATTAAACCTATTTTTGAGGTGGTCTCTGAACTCAGGTGGGATATACTCAAGGTCATACCGTGGCTCTCATATACTTGTTCTAATTTTCTTCAGCTTCAGTTTGAACTTGCATATGAAAAGTTGATGGTCTGATCCACAGTCAGCACCTGGTCTTGTTTTGACATTTTGTACAGAGCTTTTCCATCGTCCCTTTCCACATATGTAGTCAGTTTGATTCCTGTATGTTCCATCTGGTGAAGTCCATGTGTATAGTCTCCGTTTATGATGTTGAAAAAATGTATTTATAATGAAAAGGTCATTGGTCTGACAAAATTCTATCATGTGATCTCCAGCTTCATTTCTGTCACCAAGACCATATTTTCCAACTACTGAGCCTTCTTGTTTGTTTCTAACCTTTGCATTCCAGTCACCAGTGATTATCAGTATGTCTTGATTGCATGTTTGATCTATTTCAGATTGCAGAAGCTGGTAGAAGTCTTCCCTTTCTTCATTTGTGGCCTTAGTGGTGGGTGCATAAATTTGAATAATAGTCATATTAACTGGCCTTCCTTGTAGGCGTATGGATATTATTGTATCACTGACAACATTGTATTTCATGACAGATCTTGAAATGTCTTCACTGATGGTGAATGCAACCCCATTTCTCTTTAGTTTACCATTCCCAGCATAGTAGACCATATGATTGGCTGACTCAAAATGGCCTATGCTGGTCCATTTTAGCTCACTGATGCCTAGAATGTCAATGTTTATGTGCTCCATTTCTCTTTTAACGGTTTCTAATTTGCCTAGATTCATACTACGTACATTCCATGTTCCAATTATTAATGGATGTTTACAGTTGTTTCTTCTCATTTTGAGTCGTGCCACATTAGCAAGTTGAGCACCCTGGGGTTTTACTCCATTTCCCTCATCAGGGTAGACTCTACTTGGAGGAGGCAACACTTCCCCAGTAGTCTTTTGAGTGTCTTCCAACCTGGGGGCCTCATTTTCCGGCACTATATCTGACAGTGTCTCTTTGCTATCCATAGAGTTTTCAATGGCTAGTTGTTTCGGGAGTGACTCGCCAGGTCCTACTCCCTAATTTCTAGATTAGACCTCTATTTATTTTGTTTTCTTAAGGTATATGTGAGAGAGAGAGAGAAAGAGAGTTCGAGATTTAGTGACAAATTTCCATGAAAGAAACCTTTGGTTGTCTAGCCATGATTCAGTTTTCCAGTTGGTAATTGGGCCATGTCATAATCTCATAAATATATGTGTTACAAACATACTATTTACAGCATAAAACTTTGAATTAAATGGGAACATCACATTTTTGTGATAATGTCTATAATACATTAGGCTAAATCAAATTAATACCATATATTCTTGGAGGCCAGTTGCTTAGCTAGATTATATACCAGTGATGTCACGATTTAGAACACCTTATTGTTTTGGACATTTTTGATTTCACTTAATAACAATATGTTAGATAAAATTTAAATAAAGGAGAAATACAAATTAGGTATTATTCATATCAAACACTAAATCATCATTTCTTCTTCTTTTTCTTTTTTTTTTCTTCTTCTTTTAACCTAAATAGTAGAGAGAAAAAATTTATGGGGGAACTATACTTCTTGATAAAGCATATACACTTAAGGAAAATGTATATCCAAATTCATCAGCCTCCTATAAGACATCCCTAATTAGGGGCCTCCACCCTTGGTATGCAGCAGGAGGAAACCATCTCCAATTGTATTTATAAGAGAAGAGCCCTATTGTTTGCTGGAAGGCAAAATCAAGCTTATTTCCCCTCAAGATATCAAATCAGTTCCACTACTTGAAAATCATGCCTTTGGTAGTGTAATAAGATTTAAATATTTCATGAGCTTAAGATGTCCTTTCTCTAATACCATGGACCAGCTCTCCTGTCCATGCCCATTTGAGGAAACCCAGTGATAAAAAAGTTGATAACCAAAGAAGAAAATAGTTGTATTTAGCTCAAAGTCAAGATGAACTTTGGCTTAGCCCTAGGAAGCAGACTCTGAGGCAAAGTTTCTATGTGAACATGTTTTTAGAAGTTACAATTCCAGGGCAGCACGAGTGAAAGAAAGGGAAACAAAGCAAGGAAACAAGGAAAGCAAACACAAGGTGATGCATCCTCAAGCAGACCACAGCTTCACAAAAACTCAAAGCTGGTGGCTTTGACACTGGACATCTCTGAAGAAGCCATCAAAAAGGTGCCACTGAGTCTTGGGGGAATCAGGAGAAAAGGCAAGGAATTTGCCATCTTCTTTCAGTCTCCTGTCTTTCATTGGTCAAAATTTTTCAATGGGACAACAGCTTACTCACACTTCTGGTTTATGTTGCTTGGCCTCTCCAGGCACCTGCCAAGCAAGCCAAAGCTTCATCGGCCTGGTTGAGACAAACTTTTGCAGTGGAACTGCTGTCACTGCTGCTATGATTGCACCACAGAAGCTGTGCTCCACGAGAGGATTGGGGCTCCAGTGGCAGTAGCCCTGAAGCAAACCTGAGAAGATACACAAACTGGTAAAATGTCATTTGATAAAAAAGATTTCATGCATATATCTAATATTTGAAGGATTCAGTGACTGCATTTTATGCCACATTTTATATCTAGTCGTTTTCTAGCCATTAGAAAACCCAAAGAATGAGTAGCTGAGAACGAACTAGTAGCCTGACCAATGTCATTATCTTTGCATCCTCCTACAAAAGCCACCCTGCTTTACTTAGTTCATTAAAAGTGGCCTTGTTTATAAATTCTTTGAAGCTTATTTGTTGTCAAACAAGAGATTATCTGATTATCATTTTCCTTTAGTTTCTTATTTTTTTAGTTGTGATAGCTGGTATTATTTGAACTATTATTAGATTTCTTTTTTTTTTCTTGGTACAGGGAGGTTGAACCCAAGGCTTCTCACATGCTGGGCAAGTGCTCTACCACTGAGTGGCACTCCCAGCACTTTAAAAAAAATTTTTTCATTTTGGAGACAAGGTCTCACTTAGTTGTGCAGGCTGCTTCTAGCCTTGAACTTGCAATCCTCCTGCTTCAGCCTCCTGAGTTGTTGGGATTAAAGATGTGAGCCATGGTGCTTGTCTCCATTGTTGGATTTTTTAAAAGGTCTAAAAACAGAATAAATGCTAGCAATCATGATTAGTGGTCAAGAGATTTTTGTACTTGGTTGTCCCTTGGGCATCGTTACCTTGATGGATGATTTTTGATAGTACTATGTTGTGTAACTTAGAAACAGTGTTCAAAAATCCCCAAATGTCACAATACATCAGAATTTCAAGGCTTTTCCCATCTAGAATCCAGGGCACTGCTGCTATAAAATCAGTGAGCTTTTTTTGGATCTAGGATTCCAGTTTTATATCTGTTTAAGGTGTTACCTTCACCTTAAGCAGCTATAAAACCTTAAAAAAAGTCTTTCAGATTATAGTAACAAGCAAGTTAGGACTTCTGCAAGAATGTCAATTTATCCACCATTCCATTTCATTTTAGTGCATATCATCTTTAAAGACCTGGATTCTAAATATAATCTAACCCACTACTTGTCATACCCCATTCCTGGATAGCAAAGAAGAGAAATCAATGGCTCAATGCCCATTCCCACGAGGATATTTTTGCCAGAGCTTTTGGAAGTTTGTGTCATTTATTACATTCTATACAACCATTTCCTATTTGCCTATTGCTTGATCCAATTCCATCTCCTTCTAGACGCTTCGGGAAGACACTTTATCAGATCAATTGTTCGTCATGTGCAAGCATATCATCTGGCATGCACAATGCCTAAATAGCACTCTTTAGCATATCACTGGCTTGGAGCCTATTACTCACGCAATGAGGATGCTCTGCAGGCCCAGAGGTCACAGAAGGAAGAAAAACCATCCGAATAATAAACACTTGGCAATGCTGTGGTTAGAGGCTCAAGCTGGTGATGATTAACTCTAGAGATCAGTGGTGTCCTGAGGAAAGACTTCCCAGCTCCACCAGCTCCACTCCTACAAAACAATATTCCCTGCCTAGGCAGTCTGAGACACTAACATCAGAGATGATCTCTTTCTGAGTGAAGTGTTTCTCTCTTTCAAAATGGAAGTGCTTTTCAAGACAAGGGGTTCTAATATTGCCTAGTGGGTTTATTGGGATTGTAATCTCTCATCTGGCAAGGTGCAAGAAAATGAACTACCTAAATGCTCCTGGGTAAACAAGGAAGTAGAAAACTGAGAGTGAAAAAGGTCAGTCCCAGCAAGGGGGAGAGTAGGGTGAGATTTCTGAGTTAGAAGAGAGCCATGGCCAGTTTCACTCTCACTGCCTTGCTCAGAATCATCCTGGGAAACATAATGGATGAGTCTGGAGGTGGGAGAAGGGGGATACAGAACTTCTCCAGCTTCTCACTGGACTCCCCATGAAATCTCTTTAATGTCTTTCCACCAATCACAACAGTCTCACCTCAGACACACACTGATAGTGTATGTTGTGAATAACTTTATGGTGTCATATGTAATTAATTTAGTAATAAGATATATCAAGTTTTCAGCCTTTACCCTTGTTTGATTAATAACCTTAGTGAGAACTTAGAACTGAGCCCTCTTGTTTCAAACACATTCTTGGATTAAAAAAAAAAAGAGGATGATAAGAACTAGTCTGCCTGGCACATAAGCCTTACCCTTACTCCATTCTATACCCTACAAGGCCTTTTCAGGTGTAAGCTCTGTGGTCTCTTCAACATCACTTCTTATTACTCCTTCATTTGCACCATTTGGCTATAACCATACAAAACTGCCATTTTGTCAAATGTGCATTTCCTCTACGTAAAACATTACTCTTCTTCAGGCCCTATTTTGGAATGTTTCACTTAATTCTACGCTAGTCAAGTGTTATCTTTTTCAGCAAGTATGACTTTCCTAACATACTCTCTCCCACTTCATCCTCCTCACTCATAAGTCCCCTTCTTCTGGATCTGTTCACATGTCTACTTCCCCTATTAGTTTCCTGAGGACAGAAACTGTCCTGTTTTCTGCATCCCTAGGCCCTATTACATGGCGGAGCACATAGAAGATGCTCTTACTGAATAAGCAGAGAAACAATCTATGCTGCACCAACATTGGTTTAGCTTGCATCATCAAAATAGGATTAAGCAATAAATTGTGAATGGCAGATTGCAAATAATTGCATGACTGGACTCTTCTTACTTTTATTTTTCCCATTGTCTTACTGGATCAACAAACTTAAGAATTATTTCCAGAGAGTTGTTTGGATGTCCATGCTACACCAAATCATAGGTACCACTCACCCTTCTCTGCTTCAGAATTTAATGCCAATCTCATTTGTAGCAAACAATGGACTTGGATTCCCTATGAGTACAGTGAGCTGTGTCTTCTTTATGAGTATACCTAAGGATGCTCGACTTCCTTGGATTCTCTTGAATATTTAACAAGTTTTGCATTACTTTCCCTTAGTGTCAAGTGAAAAATAATTTCTGTCCAAATGGAAAGGGAAAGATTTCAGTTAAAAACAACTTTGGCCAAAATTTTACATAATACCAATTACTAAAAATAACTTTTTTTGATAACTCAATTTTTCTCAGCCTTCAAAACTCAATGACTAAAAGTGTTGATATCAGGCAAGATTGTTATCTGCTTTCCTTGTTAGAAAATACCTTTTCCAGTACTCTTGCAAGTGTTCTCATAATCTGACCAAGCCAATGCAAATTGTAATATTTTCAATTCTGTGCTCTTTTTTCTGAGTGCAAAATTGTAACAGCAGAGCTTACTTTTTTTTTTTTTTTAAAGCAATAATTGCTCTCAGGGCTGGGATTTAGCTCAGTTGGTAGAGTGCTGCGCTGCAGTCGCTGAAGTCCCACGTTCAATTCCTAGCACTGGGAAAATGGGAGAAGGACCTGGCAATCCACTCCCAAGGCAATCCTGAAACAGTCAGCCATTGAAAACCCTATGAGGGTCTCTATGAGTTGGATACCTACTCCAGGGCACCTAACAACAATAACAAACAATTGCTCTCAAAATTCCTTGAATTATAGCTCATTTTCCATCTCTATGGGAAGTTTCCTTTTCACTGAAGAGATAACAGTTATTTAAATAAGTCATGGAGTAACACTTGTTAGAAAGGATTTTTGTCCTAGAATTAAATTTGACTTTTGAGACAGGTTTAAAAAAGAAAGCCATGGCCGAAACAAAACAAAAACATCAAACTAACAAGAGTTGTAGACTCATCAAGACAGGATTATGTACAGTTCTTAGTTACACTCACAGTAAATCAATAAAAAACTATTTGGGTGTCTATCATAAGATTGAGAAGACAAATATGTGAGTGTGTTGACTACTTTCACACAGTTCTCAAGGCTAATAACATGAAGATTCTTTACATTTTCATTTCTCAAAAGCCCATTTATTGCACTGTATTGAAAATGTCTTCCTCCCAAAGCTTTGGAAGTGCTTCCATAGGTTCTTAATAACCTAGGAAGCTTGGATCTAAGGTGTCATCAGTGAATTTTGTTTTGAGCAATTGAGTTTGTTAATTCTCCCTGCCATCCCAGTACTTGGGGGTTGAACCCAGGTCCTCCCTTATGTTAGGCAAGCACTTGACCACTGAGCAGCACCCCAGCTTCTTTCTCATTTTTTATTTTGAGACAGGATCTTGCTAAATTGTGCAGGCCGCCTCTGGCCTCGAGCTCTCAAGAAACTGGGATCACAGTTGTGCACCCTGGTACCTGGCTGGTGCATTACTTTTATGTTCTGCCATGGATGCCACTTAATTATTCATTATTTACTATTATCTCACAGTAAATGGGACTGCTGCTTTATTGCTTTGTTGAGTTTCATAGATCAGCTCTTACAGATAATCAGCCAGGATGATACACTAAGAGAGAGATTTCCTGGGCTAAAGGGTGAAGAGCTGAATGGAGGCCAGAGAAGAAGAGGTCAGGCCAGGATATCTGGGTGGAAAGGGGAGTCAAGCTCTGTTCTGCATTCCCATTCCACAGCTAGAGCAGGTATCTCGCCAACTATTATTCAACCAATCAAATGGTTTCTTTACTTTTTGTTTCATGTTGATGCTTCATATAAGTCTGTATCTCTGGTCACTATTATAACCTCAATATCAATACTATAAAGCTAAATTTGGTGAAGAATATCACTAGTCACTGAAATGTCAGCAATCCCATGACATAGCAAATCCTATCAAAACTGTATTATCCTCCTTTGACATTGAGATAGACTATTTATTCTGGATTTTTGCATATGCTTATTGGTTCCAAGCATAGTTTCAATGTGCCAGGTTGCCTGGTCTTAGAAGAATGGGCTGTGGCCAATATAGAACAGGAAATACTCTGCAGAAGAAACCTCAGCATGAATAAAAGTATGTGTAGAATAACTTGAAAGAGTATTGAACTGTGGTATTATGTTCAGCGATCCTTTCCAAAATGCATGATCTGAATTTGTATGACTACTCTCATTTGGAAGACAGGGAAGAAGGTATTATGGTCATGCCTTGGAAAAAAAAAAAAAAAAAAAAAAAAGCCCAGCTAGTATTATCATCCAAACACAGCAATTACCTTTATCACCTTGAGTTTTAAAGTAGTTTGGCAGATACAGAGTCCAGCCTGAGGCCTCTGATGTCCTAGGAACTGTGTTATGGTTTTGTGATAGACACACATCACATCTGTTTAATGAAAGACTTCTCTTAGCTGCTCAGGTGCTGTTGGAAGACAGTAAGATGATCGTCTCTGTTTTGCCCAGTACACGGGCATTTGCCAAGATGTGAGATTTTTCAGTGTTAAAACTGGGACCATAATGGGAAATGTGAATGACTGTTTATTCTAATAGCCTAAGGCTATCAGAAACTTCAGGGATTGTCTGGGCTGCAGAGAGCCACCTGGTGTAAGGTCATGTCCCTTATAAGCATGGCCCATATCCAATGATTGATTTGTGAGAGAGTAGATAACCCTGGCCATCTCAGCACAACTCAGGACATCTCTGAAAAACAGTCGAGCACCACAGCTGTCCTCTGGGGTCAGCTTAGGGTATTACTGAGCCTATGGCACCTAACAACAACAATATTCTAACTAGACTTTCTCCTCTTCCTGATCTTGCTTCCTTCCTCTCTCTTCTATCCTTTTGGATCCCAGTGGTGCTTCTTAATAAACTTCCTGAATATTAAACTCCATCTCAGAGTCTGCTTCTCAGGAAGCTTGATGGACTACACAGTGGACTACAATCTAGGTTTCATAAAATAACAAATATGTGTCTGAATTTATTACTACTTCCAGCTTTTTCATAAGTAATCTCAAATGCAATTTACTTGCTTTTGTTTGGAATGATTGGATTGCTATACTACCAATAATTCTCTTGATTTGATCAGAAGCCATGATAAGTAATTATTTTTCTTATTCATTTCCCATTTAAAATGTTTTAATATAGTTTTAGGGACATATTTCAAAGCCTGCATTCCAAAGTTTGAATATCAGAGAGATCCCTGAATTTCAGGGCATGTTTTTGTGAATGTGATGTGATGGGACTGACTCAAGCTGATTTCACTTTGTTTCTTCTGTGGGGAGCAGGGATGGCTAGAGTACTTCACAGAATGACCACTGCTACAGACTTTCATTTTCAAAAATGGTCTTTTCCACCAAGCATGGTGGTACATGCCTATGATCCCAGCATTTGGGAAGCTGAGGCAGGAGGATGGCAAATTGAAGTCCACCTGGGCTACATAGCAAGACCTCACCTCAAAAAACAAGTGAAACAAACAAAAAGGAATGGTGCTTTTCTTTGGGTCTTCTGGCTGGTATAATTCCTGGGGCAACAGGTTGGTACTATGGGTTACCATAAACTCCACCTCGTGATCATTCAGCTGCTGCCACCATGATGTACCCCTTTCTCTTGGTAATTCCTAGATCAAATTCTTGAAGGAGAGCTTGGCCATGACATGGCCTGACATGAAAAGATAAACTAAACCAATGCCCAGGCCTGGGGTAATGGTCTTTTGACCAGGTGTCTGGCTTTGTCGGGTCAGTGGGTCACATGACACCAAAAATAATGATCTAGAGCTGCCCCTTCACTGTGGGCTGCAGTAGGGCAGACACTTACTGACATATCCAGAAGCCATAAACAAACACAAAACATAGCTTATATTCATTCTAATCCTAAGGAAAACAGGCCAACTTGAAACATAGCCTGAACTTTTAAAGTACACTTCCATTTTTATTGTATACTACAGCTAAATTGAGCTAATGGAAGATGCCTTCAAATATGAAATGTAGCATGTTTTGAGATCTGTCAAGAGGAATGTCAATAGAAAATGGTGTTAGTACTGTGAACCCCTACTCAATATAGTGCCAAAATGACTTAGAAGGGGAAAGGAGATGAGAACATCTGGATATAAGGTGGTCCCTGCCTGTATGGCAACTTCCAGCAGTTACTGTGCATGATGGCCGTGAAGGAAAGCACTCTACATATGGCAAGGACAATAAGCCATACAGATAAGACAGGGATTCTGTTACCAGACAGGGTAAGCCTCAGCCATCTGCTTCTCCATGCCCTGGCTTCAATCTCCAGTACCACCAAAAACAAAACAAAACAAAATAAACAAATAAAAACCTAATAGATAACGTTTCTTTGGAAGAGTTATTAGTATACATGGCCTTACCTGCTACATGGAAGAGGAGTAGAAGGTTCTTTCCCTTTTCTCAAGCCTAGTGATCAAGGATTGGAACTGTATACTTGAACCATGTCCCTATATATACATATACATGGGGTGAGGGGGGAGGCAGCACCATTTCAAATTCTGCCCAAAAGAATTTCATGGAGGGGCGATCACTCCAACTGAGAAATGTACAATCCAATTGTCCAGTTGACAGGGTTTGAGGGAGGGGATGCATCAGGCCAGGAGAAAATACATCATTCATGTCAGAGGAGGAAGTCCTTTGCATTCCTGCTGGGTGCCTACAAACAAGCCAGATGACAGACTGTCAGCCAAACACCTGCCTAAAAGAACCAATGTGAGATTACCTGAGTGCCAGCCAAATGCTTTCATGCTTTTTAACCCCCCACCCTTCATCTTTACTTTGGGTTGGAAGGGGACTCCTAAAGTGAAATCTGGAGTGTTGACAGGTATAAATTACTGAAACAAGCCTTTTTGTCTCCAGAAGTAAACAGAGGACATTATTTCTGATTTATCAAAAAAAGTCATGAGACCTGTCTTAAATTCCTTTCAAGGGGCAGAAAGAACTTATTCTTCCTTGAACTAGAACTTGAAGAATAAGTCAGAACAGGTAATTGGGGGAAGAGAACCACATTGTCTGTTCATAGCTTTGTTGCTGTTGTTGTTGTTATGTACTGTAGAGTTGGGTCTGAATCATAGTGACTCCTTCCATATACAACAGAACAAAACATTCCCTGACACTGTGCCAAGCCTGGCACTATTGTCAGTGCTTCTCTGCTATTCATATGGTTTTCAATGACTGATTTTTTGGGGGAATGGACTGCTAGATCATTCTTTCAAGCCTACAGCACCCAGTGTTCCCAGGAGGTCTCCCATCCAAGTACTAACCAGATCCGAATCTGCTTAGCTTTTGAGATCTGATGAAATTGACCCCTTGTTCAACATACTACCTCACATGTCTAATTCTTCTTCCAGATATAGCTATCCTTAAGGGCAAGGACTATCCTATCCAATTTTATTTTTTAAAAGGTTCTTAGTGGATAGGCATATGGTCTGGGAGAGTATACATAATAGAAATACACTATGCCTTGTTGTTGTTAGGTGTCATCATGTGGGGTCTGACTCAGCAACCCTATATACAATAGACTGAGACACTGCCCAACATTGTGCCATGCACATGATGTTTTATATGTTCAAGCCCATTGTTGCAGTCACTTTGTCAATCCATCTAGTGGAGGGTTTTCCCTTTTTGATGTTGTTGACCCACCACTCTTCCAAACATCGTGTCCTTCTCCAAGGATTGGTCTCTCCTGACAACATGTCCAAAATATGTAAGATGCAGTCTAACCATTCTTGCTTCCAAGGAGCACTCTGGTTGCACTTCTAGTAAGGATCTGTTTTTCTTTTGGCAGGCCATGTTATATTCAATATTTGTCTCCAGCACCATAATTCAAGAGCATCAATTCTTCTTCTGTCTTCCTTATTCAATGTCCAGCCTTCACAAGCATATGATGCAACTGAAAATACCATGGCATGAGTTAGGCACATCTTCATCTTCAATGTTGCATCTATACTTTCAACACTTTAAAGAAGTCTTTTGCCTCAGCTTTTTCCAGTCCAATGCATCTCTTGATTTCTTGACTTCTGTTTCCAGGGGTGTTGATTATAGAACCAAATAAAGTGAAATCTTGGATAATTTCAATGTTTTCACCATTTATCATGAAGTTGATTATTGATCCAGTTTTAAAGGATTTCTGTTTTCTTGATGTTGAGGCACAATCCATACTGAAGACTTCTTTGATCTTTATCAGTAAATGTTTCAAACCTTCTTCACTTTCATCAAGCAGAGTAGTGTCAGTTGCATAATGTAGGTTGTTAATGAATCTTCCTCCAATCCTGATGCCATATTCTTCTTCATAAAGTCTAGGTTCTCAGATTATATGCTCAGCATAGAGATTGAGGTACAGTAAAAGGATACAGCCCAGTCACACACCTTTCCTGACTTTAAAGCAAACAGTGTTTCCATTTCTGTTTAAACAACTGCTTCCTGGTTCATGTACATATTTCTCATGAGCACAAAATAAGCACTCTGGTATTCCTATTCTTTGCAATACTATCCAAAATTTGTTATGATCCACACAGTCAAATGCCTTTGCATAGTCAATAAAACATAGATAGACATCTTTTGGGTATTCTCTGCTTTGGGATAATATCTGTCTGACATCAGTGATGATGTCCCTGGTTCCACACCCTCTTCTGAATATGGCTTGATTTTCTGGCCATTCCCTCTCAATATACTGCTGCAGTCACTTTTGAACGATCTTTAGCAAAATTTTACTCCTGTCAGATATTAATGATATTGTTTGATAATTTCTACATTCAGTTGGATCCCCTTTCTTGGGAATAGGCACAAATATGGATCTCTTCCAGCCAGTTGGCCAGGTAGCTGTTTTCCAAATGTCTTGGCATAGACAAGTGAGCACCTCTAGTGTTGCATCTGTTTGTTAAGACATCTCAATTGATATTCCATCAATTCCTGGAGACCTGTGTTTCACCAGTGCCTTCAAGGCAGCTTCCACTTCTTCCTTCAGTACCGTTGGTTCCTGACCACATGCAACCTCTTGAAATGGCTGATTGTCCACCAATTCTTTTGGTGTAATGACTATATGTATTCCTTCCATCTTATTTTGATGCTTCCTGCACTGCTTAGTATTTTCCCTATAGAATCCTTCACTACTGCCACTTGAGGTTTGAATTTTTCTTCAATTGTTAAGCTTGAGGAAAACATATGGTGTTTTTTCCTTTTGGTTTTCTATCACCAGCTCTTTCCACATGTCATTGTAATATAGATTTTGTCTTCTTGAACTATGGTTTGGAGTCTTCTGTTTAGTTCTTTAACTTCATTGTGTCTTTCTTTTACTTTAGCTGTTTGACATTCAACGGCAAGTTTCAGGGTCTCTTTTGACATGTAATTTAGTCTTTCCTTTTTTTCCCTGTCTTTTTAGTAACCTACATTATGGTTTAGTAGATATTTAATCACAAAGATCTCAAACCAGTTCCCTACTTTATAAATTCCAAAGAACTGTAAAATAGGTACTTGTATCTATGCACATTGAGGTGAGAAGATAATTTATCAAGAGTAATTATTGAATGGGCTGGGGTTTAGCTCAGTTGGTAGAGCATTGCTCTGCAGTCTCTAAGGCCCTGTGTTCAATTCCTAGCACCACAAAAAAATGGGAGGAGGATGTGGCAATCCATTCCCAAAACAATCCCCAAACAATCAGCCATTGAAAACCCTATGAGGGTCACTATGAGTTGGACCTGACTTGATGGCATCCAATAACAACAATTATTGAACAATATTTACTGGTGAGATTGAGTTACTTTTCATTTATCGTACAGCTTTTTTCAAGTGTTAATCAGTCTTTTTATATTTTCCAGATGTTTTGCTGATAGGATTTTAGCTTTTAGCCCAAATTTATAAGATAAGCAATTAATTTTGGAACATCTCTTAAATTTATTTCCCTATGAGATATTAGACAAGACCTATCAAGAGAATCTAAAGCTTTGTTCATAGCATGAGAAATTTTAGACTTGGCATGTCTTGGAGGATTCTTTATCTCTAACTTCAGACTGAGGTAGACTGCTGTAAATATTAAGCAGGCACAAATATATGTACACATTCCTCTGAGCACTTTTGGGTCCCAGCTGTTTCCTTTGTTAAATAAGAGGATTGGGTCAGTTGATAAAGGTCCCCAGGTCCAAAAGATTTTATCTAATCATCTCTGACTACTCTGCCCTGCTGCATTTATTCAAGGGAGTGAAAGGAGAAGATGTAGGAACAAACTGACTCTGCTAACGAGGTGAGAGGTTGGATATGTTGACCCCACGCACTCTCCACTGCCTGGGGAACCTCCAGGGCTGATGTCCATCATTCCTTTTGCCATGGGGCAGCCCTGACCTGGAATTTGTTTTTAAGTAAATGCTAAGGGATGGTAGGTTTTCTTTCTTGAGTTTTGAGTCAAGGTTTGGAATCTCCAAGCACAGTCACTGGAGCAGTATGCCATGGAGCATACTGTAGATCCATTTCTAGGTAATAGGTCCAGGCCTTCTCGGCTGGATGAATGTAGCCTGTCCAGAGGCCTAAACATGCAGCATATTTTCCTTTGATCAAGACTACAAAATTCAGATTCATCTGTGAATCTGAATTTTCCAAGATCTTCATTGATAAACAAGATGAATTAGCCAGCTCCGTCTTTTTTTCTCTTAGTTTTATCCCAAACCATTTATCAGTTATGTGCAATATAGAATTAAATAACTTCAGTGACAAATCTGTAGTTAATTCTATAGAAATCAGAAAATCCAGAGGATCAAACAGTGAATTCCCATAATTCTGCCATCAAATGTTGCTGCTGTTAAAAACTTGTATGTATTTGTTAGGGCTTCCATAAAAAAGTACCACATACCAAGTGACTTGAATAACAGAGATTTATTTTCTTATATTCCAAGAGGCTATAAGTTCAAGATATTAGCAGGATTGATTTCTTCTAAAACTTCTCTCTTTAGATTGTACATGGCTATCTTTTCTCTATATCTTCACATGGACTTTCCTCTGTGTTTGTCTCCAAATTTCATCTTGTTATAAGGGCATCAGTTATATTGGATGGGGCCTATCCTAATGATCTCATTTCAATGTAATCATCTCTTTAGAGACCTTATCTCCAAACATAGTCACATTCTGACATAGCCTATTCAAATTTAAATATGTGAATTTGAAGAGAACACAATTTAGCCTTTTAAATACATGAGTTTATATTCTTACATACCTCAATCATACACAAATATTTTATTTTTTGAAATTGGAGGCTATATCAGAAAATATTAATATATAAAATTAGAAAACATGTTCTATTTTAAATATTCATGTAATATGCTTAATAACTGAATGCCAACTCATTGTAAAGATAGACCTTCATACTATAGAGGGCTTCACACTCAAGAGTAAAATATGATGTTTATCTTTGCTTAAATCCAAGGATGGCAATAATGACAATAGATAATTTTAAAAGGGAAGTAGTAGAAAAATACATTCATGCAGAGAAAATTTATGCTATGAGCTGGGTGTGGTGACTCATGCCTATAATCCCAGAAACGCAGGAGGCAGAGGCTGGAAGATTGCAGATTTGAGGCTAGAGGCAGCCTGCATAATTTAGCGAGATCTTGTCCTACGATAAAAAAATGAAAAATGGGCTGAGGGTGCAGCCCAGTGGTAGAGCACTTGCAAAGTATGTGCAAGGTCCTATATTCAAACCCTAAGTACTGCAAAAACAAGCAAACAAACAAACAAAGGAACAAGAACAACCACAACAAAAATAACTGTGCTATGGTTTGAATATATGAGTCCCCCAAGGCTCATGTATAAATAGCTGGTGATGCTGTGGAACTTTGGGAGGTAGGAACCTAGCTGGCAGGATGAGGTCACTGGAGGTAGGCCTTTGAAGGTTTTACTCAGGCCTTGGCTTGAGTCAGGCACTCTGTTCCTGGTCTGCCATGATGTGAAGAGCTCTTCTTCACCACAGGCCCTGCCACCTGCTTCTTAGCCATGCCTTACTTGCTCCAGTGAACTAAAATCTTCTGAAACCATGAGCAAAATATACCTCTCTTCCTTAAAGTGGTCTCTGCCAGATATTTTGGTCACAGTGATGCAAAAGTAACTAACACAGTCTGTGATGAAAAGAAACCTGGTATTGTAGTCAGATATTCCATGTCCTCCAGAAATTCATATACTAAAAGCTTGGTTGCTAGCCTGTGATGCTGTTGGGAGATAGCGGAGCCTTTGGAGATAGGACCTAGTAGAAGGAACTCAGGTCACTGGGGACATGCCATGAGAGGGGATATTGGGATGCCAGCTCCTTCCTCTCCCTCTCTTCTCTTCCCAGATGCCATAAGGAGAGCAGCCTCCTCTGCCATATGCTCCCCACCATGATGTTCTTTCTCTTCACAGGTCCAAAGGCAACAGGGCCAAGTGAGCATGGACTGAACCGTATGAAACCATGAGCCAAAATAAACCTTTCCTTAGTTAAGTTATGTCTGGTTTTCACTCCAGCAAGGGAAAGCTAACTAACAGACCTGGACATGTTGTTGCCTTAGGTGCCATCAAATCTGGTCTGACTCATAGCAACCCTCATAGGATTTTCAATGGCTGATTGTTTGTTCTGGATTGTTTCAGGTGTGGGCTGCCATGTTCTTCTTTCATTTTTGTGGTGCTAGGGATTGAACCCAGTGCCTCAGAGAGCACAGAGCAGTACTCTACCAATTGAACCAAATCCCAGCCCCAACCTGGATATGTTGTTGTTGTTAGGTGCCATTGATCCATATCTGACTCATAGCACCCACACAGGGTTTTCAATGGCTGATTGTTTTGGAATTGCCTTGGGAGTGGATTGCCACATCCTTCTCATATTTTTGTGGTGCTGGGAATCAAACCCGGGACCTCAGAGAGTACAGAGCGGCACTCTACCAACTGAGCTAAATCCCAACCTGGATATAGTGACTATGAAAAGTACACAGACATTCACCAAATCTAGGAATTTATTACAGAATTGGCACTATGCTCATGTGCCAAGGCTTCAAATGAGAGAAGACACAGGCCCTGGACTCAGGAAGCTTACACATGTTTATGCAAGCAAAGGCAGTGACAAGCAAGCAGATAAGTAAAATTGCAGTCTAGGGTAAACTGAAGGAAGGAAAAACAGAGGCAAGAGAGATATTGATCCAATTTAGAAAGGATAGCAGAGCTTTTTCAGGAGAAGTAACATTTAATCCAAGACCCTAAGTTGAGAAAGTCTAATCATATAGAGAACTAAGCTGATTGGTCTCACAGCCATCGTGCTTGCTGGTCAAATGAGAAGAGTTTGAAAAACTCCAGCACTGATGGAAAGCTGGTGGGGCTGGAGCATGGAGGGGAAGCTGGTTTCCTTTCATGAACATCAGGGTCTAGAACTGTAGCAAACAAGACCTCTGAGGGTGAGTGAGCAGGTAGGCAGATAGATGTTGCTCACCTTAAGCATTTAAAAATACACCTCTGAGGTGTACTGGTGAAGATACAGATGGGAAATAAGCACAAGAGAAGATGCCCCAAATCATTAATCATTAGAGAAATGCAAATTGAAACCACAAAAATAGCATTATATGCCTATTACAGTTTTTAAAATAAAAAATAGTGAAGACACAAAATGTTGATAGGGATAAGGAGAACCTGGTTCACTCACACATTGCTGGTGAGAACACAAAATGGTATGACCATTCTAGAGAGCAGCTTTGGAGTTTCTTTTTTTTTTTTTCTTTCTACTTTTTTTTCAAATGCAACTATTATACTACCTAGCAATTGCACTCCTGGACATTTATCCCAGACAAATGAGGACTCTGTTCACACAAAAACTTGTACATGGATATTTATAGCCTAAACTTTGTAATAGTTTAAAACTGGAAGCAAGATAGATGTTCTTCAACAGAAGAAAGGTTGAAACAGTTATACATAGTGTCTTAGAATACTACCCAGCAATAAAAAGAATAAATTAGTGATACATTCAACAACCTCACTGAATCTCCAGAGAATCATGCTAAGTGAAGAAAAGCCAACACAAAAAGTTTATATACGCTGTTATTATTGTTAGGTGCTGTCCAGTCAGGTCTGACTCATTGTGACCCTATGTACAACAGAATGAAACACTCCCTGACACTGCCCTGCACTATTGTCAGTGCTTCTCTGCTATTCATGGGGTTTTTGATGGCTGATTATTTTGGAAGTGGACTGCCAGGTCCTTCTGCTAAGTCTGCTGAACCTGGTATTCCTAGGTGGTCTCCCATCCAAGTACTAACCAGGCCTGACCCTGCTTAGCTTCCAAGATCAGAGGGCTTTATATTGTATCATTCCACTTATGTAACATTCTTGAAGTGACAAAATTACAGAAATGGAAAACAAATTAGTAGGGATGAAGGAGGGAGGATGTAGAGCAGGAGAAAGTGGGTGTGGCTATACATGGGCAAGATAAAGGATCCTTGGAGTAATGGGAATGTTCTGTAGTTTGACTGTATCACTGTCCATATCCTGATTATGACAATGCTCTACAATTTCACAAGATGTTATCATTGGGGAAAGCTGAGTAAAGGTACATGAGATCTCTTTGTACTATTTCCCTTAGCTGTTGGTGAACTTACATTTACCTACAAGTGGGTTTATTTGTAAAATACACATCTGAGAATAGTGGGGGTTCAAGTTGAGCCCTATTTCAAAACAGGCCATAACTGCATAAGTCCAGCTACCATAGCCCCAGGGTGCCATTTACCCTCTTACATTGCCCACCAACCAGCAGAATGAGAGTTGGAACATAAACAGATTCTAAGATCTATTTGCTTCACAATTCAATGACCCTAGTGAGCTATACAGATTTGTGGAACTATGTTTCAGCCTTATCATGTTTATCAAAGGGCCTCTGAAAATCTTCATGAAAACAGCCCTACTGCCTTTCTGGAGTTATACCAGGAGAACCAAAGGCCGCCTTCCACCTTCCTGAACACTGCTTTGCATATTCCAGTAAGATTACTTGAGTTATACAAGTAGAAATGTTGAGATTGTTTTTCCTGGCTAAAAAAATAATACCCCCACTTAGGCTGTCCTAACAATGTCCTCTTCCACAGAGGGAGAAAAGAGGAAAGGAGTTCTTTGAGAAGAAATACATGCAGTGTGCTCAACCACATATTTTCACAGGAAGAATTGAGTGTATGTTAGGAACTATTCTATATCTTGTATTTTATTTATCTACTTTTACATTTTAAGCCCTACTAGTGCCCTAAATAAGTTATACAACATACTCCTTTCTTGACATTTCCATAAATTAACTCTAAATTCTTGTGACTCACTATAGGATTTTTCTATGATGACTGCAACATCTCACTCCTTCCAAACATTCTTCTGACAGTGTGACCTTGACATTCATCTCATGAAGTAAGGGGGGGGGGGCGGGTCTATATTCCCTTCCTTTGAATCTGGGCAAAGCTTTGTTACATTTTTCCCCCTGAATATACAGAATAGAATTTTATTCAGCCATGGTGAAGGTAATCCTTCCGTTTGTGACAACATGGTTGAATCTAGAGGACTTCATACTAAGTGAAATAAGATAGATACAAATACTTATTGTATAATATCAGTTACATGTAAAATCTAAAAACATAGAGCTTGGAGAAGCAGAGAGTAGAATGGTGAGTGGCAGCATCTGGGAGATGGTAGAAATGGAGAGATCTTGGAGTAAAGGTTAAATGTTCAGTTCCATGATTAAGTTTTGGGGCTTTGAAATATTCTCTGATTAAGATAAAAAAACACAGCCTTCAGTATGGATTGCAATTCAATATCAAGAAAACAAAAGTCCTTACAACTGGGCCAATAAACTATTTCACGATAAATGGAGAAAAGACTGATGTTGTCTGGGATTTTGCTTTATTTGTTTCAACAATCAACACCCATGGAAAAGGCAGTCAAGAAATCAAGACACATTACATTGGGAAAAGCTGTTGCAAAAGTCCTCTTTAAAGTGTTGAAAAGTAAAGAAGTCACACTGGAAACAAAGGTACACCTGAATCATGCCATGGTATTTTCAGTTATATCATATGCTTGTGAAAGCTGGACATTGAACAAGGGAGACAGGAGAAGAACTGATGCTTTTGAATTATGGTGCTGGAGACCAATATTGAATATACCATGGACTACCAAAAGAACCAACAAATCCATCCTAGAAGAAATGTAACCAGAGTGCTCCTTGAAAGCAAGACTAGCTAAACTACATCTTACATATTTTGGACATGTTGTCAGGAGGGACCAATTCCTGAGGAAGGACATCTTGTTTGGGAGAGTGACGAGTCAATGATAGAAAGGAAGGCCCTCAATTAGATGGATTGACAGTATCTGCAACAATGGATTTAAACATAAAAAGCATTGAGTCCATGGCATAGTGTTGGGTAGTATTTCAGGTAGTATGTTGTGCATAGGGTTACAATGAGTTGTACTCGACTCGATGGCACCTAACAACAAAAGCAAATGTATAGCATTATGACCATAGTTAAAAATTATGTGTTATATATTTCAGATTTGTTGCAAGAGAAAGATCTTAAGTGTTCTCACCACACACATACACACAAATGGTAACTGTGAGGTGATGTGTGTTAACTCTGTTGTGTTCATCATCATACAATACATACTGAAATCATCATATCATCATGACATACACCTTAACTATATACAACTATATACAATTTAATTTCTGGAAAAAATCCACTTGCCAACAAAGAAGTTGGGGGAAGAAAAGAAAAGAATGAGAGAAAACAAACAAACAAACAAACAAACAGGACACATTTCCAGCTGTTGGATGCTGTTGCATGAAAGCCAAAGGGAACACAGACAGACTAAAGGAGGGGTCATGTTAAACCTGGTGAACCACGAGTTTATTGGGGGTTTCTTACATGGATGTGAATGACTCATGGACAGCTTTTATGTACAGTTCTACCAAGAGGAGGAACCCTTCTGAGAAGCTCCTACCATGATGTCCCATGCAAAGCTGCACCATCAACCAGTCCCACCTTGCACCAGATCATCTCATATAAACTAGCATCATGTGCACCTGGGGTAGAAGGGGCTAGGGATTGGCACCTAAGAGGATGGTCTTGTTGGGATCCTGTGAGGGCCCTGTGGCACTTTCCCCCTCTGTCCAAGAGAGGATGTTGCTACCTCTATTACCATTACAATAGGCTTAGCCGTGTTGTATATTTTGGCTTATTCTGTTGCTGTGGGTATGAGGCATGGTCCCTCAAGATCATTCCAGATAGTCTATATCAGGATGACAATCATCATTTCCAGTCCATGTCCATTCCAGAGGAACAAGCTGCAGGATACATACTAACCAGAATAGATTACAAAATGATAGTTATTAATGTATAAAGAAAGCAAGCAAGAGTATGTTATATTCTGGGCAATGCTCTGAGATTTCTATAAATATTAGTTAAGAAAAAAATTTAAGTATCCTATATGGTAAGTGCTGGGGAGATGGACATGGCAGGCCCTTCCCGAAGCAATCCCCAAACAATCAGCCATTAAAGACCCTATGAACAGCAGAGAAGAATTGACATAGTGCCGGGTATTGCATGGTGTTTAGTGGTGTTTCATTCTGTTGTACATAGGGTCACTTATGAGTCAGACCTGACTCAACAGCAGCTAGGAATAACAACAATATGGTAAGTAATACATCGAACTAGTTTACTGTTGTGAAATTTGGTTATATGGGGACTCGCAGTTAAGATAGTGAATTAGAAACAGCCTTTGTGTGTTATGGTAAAACAAAGAAGGCAGGACAGATTTATCCCAAACAGAGAAAAACACAAAATGCACAGAAATCACAAAGAATGTGAAAGGACAACCTTAAAATGCAGAAAATAGAAGACTTGTGTACTAGATAAGGCTTTAAACATAGTGCTATGGTTTAAATCTAAAATGTCCCCAAAAGGTCATGTATTTGGCTGCTTGGTACCAATTTGTGGCGGTGTCCGGAGAGGCTATGGAACTTTGGAAGATGGGTCCTAGCTTTGCAGAAGTAGGTCACTGGGGGCAGGCCTTTGGAAGTTATATGTGGTCCCCCAGTTCCAGTAAGCCTCCTATCTCTGCTCTCGATCACTGAGATGTGAGGTCATCTGTTCCAGACCCTGCTGCCTGCTCTGCCTCCATGCCTTCCTGCGTCTACAGACGAAGATCCTCTAAACCACGAGCCACACTAAATAATTCCTCCTATGACTTTGTTTCTGTCAGATATTTTGCCACAGCATAGCACAAGCTGACTAACAAAGTAGGAGTAGAGAGAATCTATCCCTAGCCTGCTCTGAGTTTTGACCTACAGAATTTGAGATAGGAATTAATTATAATAAAATGATTATTTTACACCACTAAATTTGGGATAGTTTGTTGAACAACTGTGGATTACTATGTAGCTTATTAGAATAAATACCCTGGCCTCCTTCTGTCAATCTGCTGGAGCTCCCCATTGACCATTCTCAACTGGAATCCACAGAGGAATAAATTCTATTGATGTGACATACATACATCAGCTTCCTGGGGCAGGGTGCATGGTAGAAGGAGGGGCTAGAGAGACTGGCAGATATCCCCTGTAGTTGAATCTCATTCAGTGATGATGTAAAGTAGATGAGATGAAATTGAGATGCCTAAATTTGGACCAAGATGGGGTAAATTATAACCAGCAATCATTTGACTATCCTTTCAGATGAATCTGTAAAACGAGGGACTTGAAATAGTTCCTAAGTTCTCTTTCAGGGCTGAAATTTATCATGAAGAAGTTATAGAGTTTATCTGTGAAGAGTATAGACCCTGGAACCAGTCAGCCTGGGTTCGAATCCTGGTTGTACCCTTAACTAGCTGCCTGCATTCAAATCTACTATCAACTAGCTGCCTGGGTAGATCTGGGTGATTCCTTAACTTCTCTGTAGCTTAGTTTCCTCTTCTGTAAATGGGGACAAAATATTGCCTATCTTATATTTGTGGTGGTGGTGTTGTTATTGTCTAAGTACAGTAGAACGAAGTCCAACCCAACACTATGCCATGCATACGATCTTTTTATATTTGAGCCCATTATTGCAGCCACTATGTTTCTTCTCATTTTGAGTCATGCCACATCAGCAAAAGGAGGTCCCAGGGGCTTTTGTCATTAAGATTGACTCTACTTTGAGGAGGCAATTCTTCTGCAGTCATTTATTGAATATCTTCCAACCTAGGGGACTCATTTTCTGTCACTATATTTGACAGTGCTTCTCTGCTATTCATAGGGTTTTCAATGGCTGATTGTTTCAGAAGTGGGCTGCCAGGTCCTTGTCCCTAGTCTGTCTTGATCTGGAAGCTCAGTTGAAACCTTTCCACCATAAATGGCCCTGCTGGTTTCTGAGATACTGGTGGCATGGCTTTCAGCATCGCAGCAACATGAAAGCCCCTATAGCATGACAAGCTGACAGACATGTGGAGGCCTTATGTTTGTTGTTGTTGTTGTTGTTAGGTGCTGTCGAGTCGGTATCCGACTCATAGTGACCCTCATAGGGTTTTCAATGGCTGACTGTTTCGGGATTGCCTTGGGAGTGGATTGCCAGGTCCTTCTCCCATTTTTGCGGTGCTGAGACTTGAACTCGGGACCTCAGAGACTGCAGCGCAGTGCTCTACCAACTGAGCTAAATCCCAGCCTTATGTTTGTAGTGAAGGTTAAATGAGCTAACACAAATAAAGCGCTTAACTGGAGCTGGGTGACAGTAAGCATACTGTGCTAGCCATTATTATAATAGGTAAGGAGTAGAGGTCACATATGTAAACTGTAAGAGGAAATGGATGGAAAAGCAGCAAAACATCTTTCCTTTTAACTTTATTTTCTTCCATGAAAATAACAATAGCTGCTGCCACTATCCTTGACACTTGTTGTAGTTGTTATTAGATTTCTTTAAAAGTAGTGACTTTACTAGGATAGAAAAAAAAAAGAATGATTATAATGGATAAGAAAGAATCAAAACTACTTCTTGTTTAATTTTTTAAAACCTAGAGGTGTGGTCTGTTGAGTTCTCACAAACCAGTGACATTATTAGGGCCTCCTTGCTTTGAAGTAGATGTGCTGCACTATTCTTTTCCTCATTTTCATTAAAAACACAAAAATAAAAATCTAAAGTCAGTAATTCTACAAACACATACCCTCTAGATAAAAAACACTAGTATAAATAAGATGTCAGAGGGCAATAAATGACATACCCAAATTGCATTACAAAAGTTTTTTAAAAGGC